>JBBPCS010000878.1:11024151-11052166 GCA_037974645.1 Hollardia meadi | reverse complement strand
CACACACACACACACACACACACACACACACACACACACACACACACACACACACACACACACACACACACCATCTGATGAGGAGGCAGCTCCTGGCATAACTCTGGACAATGGCATGTGACTCCCAGAACATGTGGACAAAGAGGGGAAGACATTCAATAAACTGTGTTTGTGTGAAGGAGAGGGCCATTTTGTACAGTCTGCATCTATGTGTGTATGTGTGCGTGTGCGTGTGCGTGTGTGTGTGTGTGTGTGTGTGTGTGTGTTAATTTATACACTAAGCAAATGTGTGTGTTTTTATGGAAGTACTAAAACAAAACATGCCAGTGTTTGAGGGAAAAAAAGACACCAGTTACTGAGTTTATCTGCACTCATGCAACACCTAACAGCTGATGACGTGTGTGTGTGTGTGTGTGTGTGTGTGTGTATATGTGTGCCTGTATAATTTGCTACTCTGAGAATTAATCCAATCAATCTGAACCCACATGCCCCATCTCGTACAGTATTTGTGTAATGTGTGTCCATGCTGGTTTATCTGTGTCAACCCTCACACTCACATGTTCCACATGATTGGGCAGGAGTGACTGTCATTTCCTGTTCAGCTCCCATCTCATTTCCTCTCTTCCTCCCGCTGCCACCCAGGTCAAGTCTATACAGCAGCCTCTCCTTTCTCATTCATTGCTCACTTCCTTCAAAGACGATTTTCTCATGCAGATAATGAAAACTTTTTTTTCCCTCAGTATATTCCCCTTTTGTTATTAAAGACTGCTGTCTTTTATTATATGTTACGTTTCAGCCTTGCCTCTCCAGGCAGCCATTGTTTTCCATTTACTTCTTTATGATGTGAGAATCAAGTAAAATCTATTGAAACTTAAAGCACTAAATGTACATGTTTATGTAACCTGTCACCTTCAAGTTCCCATTAACTACAGTACACATTGTAGGCTACACGTGACATCTTAATTATATTCCCAGTACTCCAGTACTATGCCGGAATATTAGTATCTATTCCCAGGTTTTCTATTTAATTAATACATTTTTATAATTTCATAAAAACAAACTGTATTTAGGAACAATCACCATGTGAGCACAATGTAAACTAAAAGACTGGACCTATAATTTAATTTATACGTCCAGTTAACCCAAAAGATTTGCAATTAATCACATTACCAAACTGCCATGCAGTGAACTTGGGACTATTGGTGTCGATGGAGGTTTGGGGTCTCAGGGCAGTTGTTCAGTTTTTCCAGTTGGTAATCCAGCATGTAATGTCCATTCTGTATTGATGTCTGTTGGTGGTTGTGCATTTAAAGTGCAAGTGCAATTGATTTGAAAGGTCTCCACAGGATTCCCTCACAACAATGATGTATCATTTACAAATCTTAAAGGAGATGTTCACTGAGATGGATTCCAAAACTCAGCAATTGTCTCATATTGTGCAGAAATGAATGAAAACCAATGGCTGACAAAGAAAATTACTTTTTTTCTGAAACACAGAAGCATCACTTGGACAGTAGCTGTGATATAAAGCTTGCATGATTTGTGATAAAACATGCTAAACCACATTCTGTAGACCACCTAAAGATTTGACTACAAAAGCATGAGAAATCATGCAGTATTTTGATCAGAGTAATTTGTGGTAAATACAAAAGAAAAAAACATCAGTTTTCAGATCTTTGCATGGATTGAAATCCATAAATATCACAGAAACATCCTGAGGATAGTCTGTTGGTTGTTTCCCCATTCTGGTTTGAGATCAAAGCTCTATAGAAATTTCTCTCTTCGGCAATAACTTCTCTGTCTTCTTGGCAACTTTCCCTATTGTTTGAATAAGACAGCAAAGAAATACAAAGGGCGAGTGTCCACTCTCATCTTTATAGGAAAAATAAATACAACAATAAAATGAAAATGTCTGCAGACATTTTTGTTGCAGCTTTTTAGGTAGGATTTCAAAAAAGCACAAAACCCCGGGTGCACCTACCCCCCTGGAGCTAGTACTGCTATGTTCCCAAAGCTCTCCTTATGCTGAAAACAACTTTCCGTCATTTTGTCTTATGTGGTTTTCTCCAAGAAGTTTGGATTGTTGGGAAGTTCTTTTTTTCTTTCTTCTTTCTTTTTGACTTGTTATTAGACTGAAGTAGAACAAAACAGAAAGAGAACGAGGTCACAATTCTCTAGGTCATAATCAAACAAGGACATTGTGATTGCATGACGTGCAATTCACGTTGACGACCACACTATTTGATGTATGTATGCTATTTATTGCTTGTCTGTCTGTTGTGGATCAGGGATCACTCCTCTGTTTTTCTTGAGGTTTAACGGTTTTCAAGTTAAATGATTTTTGGGGAGTCTTCCCTTGTGTAAATAATGCATCTAAGGATAGGGGCTGATGTTGAACAGATTGTAAAGCCCTCTTTGGCAAATTCTGGGCTGTACAAACGAAATTTACTTGACTTTAGATATATTGTATTTCTTTAAAGCACTAACTAAAACATGAGAAGGCCCCTCTGTAAACATGTCATCTAATCATTGCAAAGCTTAACTGACATACTGTCCAGTAAAAGGAATACATTTTTAAAGTATATTTCAGGAGTTTTTCAAAAAGTGGGTAACATTTTGGAATGAATCCACATTTGATGTAAAGGAGATGGTGCAGGAAGAATCCACAAGAGGAAGAAAGGAATGAAATAGGAAGGGAGGAATCAAGTGATGACTTAGAGATTCTGACTCTGGGCAGTGGGAGTTGATGAAGAGGAAATCCCTTTCCACTTTAAGAGGCTTCCTCAGAGGCTTTTGAAAAACACATGGGGCTGCCGTGGATCTTCAGGTCAGGACTGATAGAAAACAGATTCCCCAGCTGTGCAGTTCAAAAGTTGTATTCCTGTACAATGTACTGTATATGTCTTGGGGGGGGAAAAATCTAAAAATTAAAAAGAAAATTTTAAGATGAATTTAAGAAACCACAAATTTATAGGATATTAAATGTTACTGTGAATTTGACGAAATAATATACTTTTCTCTTTTGATCACAAATTCCCATTACAAGTTCTGAAAGGCCTTGTTTGAAGATCAGCTAGACATCCCAAAGGGATGATTGATTTTGAAACAGTTCTCTTCTTTGTCTCCCTGTCTCTGCAGTGACTTGTCCTTGCAGTGGGGTCAGCTGTCCAGACCTTATTCCTCCACTGATCGAAGCAGTTCCCTGGGCTCCATGGAGAGCTTGGATACACCAACACCCACCACACAGCCGTATTCCGACTCCCGTAATTCACCCGTGGACCCCACCCTCTTCAACAACAAAAGAGACTCTGCCTACAGCTCATTCTCTGCCAGCTCAAACACATCTGACTACGCGACGGTGCCACTAAGGCCCGGTGAAGCCTGCTCCATGGATAACCTTCTCCAGAGCCTGGGGCCATCTTGTAGAGGCTACTCTGGTGGTGATACCTCAACCTTGGGAAGTTCATCTGGCGAGACCCCAGATGAGGCACAACTTATTGTGCTCAAGTCCAGGTCATTGACCAGGCCAAGACCGAGGCCTGTTGAGGTGAAGGAGAGGCCATCCTCCTGCTGTTATGAGGATGAGCGGAGGGGTGGAGACTTTGAGATCATAAGAAATGGTGAAAGAGGAGCTGAGAGAAAGATGAACCCACCTCAGCCTCCAACCAGGAAGGACAGTTTTAGGGCAACCCGGAGTCGCCCTAATGCTGCCAACAAACGTTGTGTTTCTGCTCCTATTGAAATTTCCAGTGTTCCTTGTTACTACGATGAAAACAAATCCTCTCTGAATGTTGAATCAGGAATCCATAACGGCTTCCCTGCACCGGAAGATGATGACAAAACTGGGAGTTTCAAAGAGGATACCTTAGAGTCGCACTATCTCCAAAGACAGGCTAAAGACATTAGTCATATCAGATGTGATAATAGTGCTAATAAAGCGTGCAATTTAGAAACCACCTCAGATCACCTTACTGACCCAGTGACTGCATCCCTAGCCCTCATCCCCTCCTCTTGTCCTGGGTCTTTACCTGCAGAATCCTCTATAGAGGTTCAGGGGCAGTCTCGTACCATGCACTCCCAGACCAAGCACTCCTCTACAGGGCTGCATCGGCACAGTGCCCCTGAGAAGCTCCTTGCTACGCAACTTCAGTTATTGCAGTTTCACAGTGACAGCTCTTCATTGGAGCCTCACAATCAGTCAAACACTAATGATTGCCCCTTGTCCCCTTGTAGCAGCCAGTGGTCCCATTCATCACTACAGCCCATGAGGGAAGACCAAGAAGCTCACAACCACCTCCACGCCCACTCAAACAAATGGGAAGGCAGCCGTTCCTCAACTCCAGGATCTGTGTTCTTGGAAGGGGATGATAATGATGGAGGTTCAAGTGACAGGCTGGAAGGGATGGGTGTAAATGGTGGGTGCCTCCCCCCAATTGAGCGTCAGCACCCTTGGGGTCGCTCTGTGAGCGTACCAGGGGACCCCACTGAAATGTCAGCCCAGGGAAGGTTAAGCTCTGACCAGATACTAGAGAGAGATTTTGAGCCTCTTACCACTGCTGCCAGTGTGGACACCTTATTGGAGGAGCAGAGAGCAGTGAACAGAGAAAGAAGTGAAGGTAAAAAAGAGGAAGGAGAGACAGACATTAAGAAGTCAAACTCATCCAGGAATCATCGCCGAAACCGTCGTCGTAGTGAGAGATTTGCTACCAACCTCCGTAATGAGATCCAGAGGAAAAAGGCCCAGCTTCAGAGGAGCCATGGCCCGGGAGGGCTGCTCTGCAGTGGAGAAACTGTCCAGGAGGAAGAGGGTCCAGAACTCAATGAGGAGGGGGCAGATCCAGACTTGTCTGCCAAGGAAAGGAGTACCAAAGTTGCATTTGCCTCACCTGTTAGTCCCCAAGATGCCAGCACCACAGCACCGGTTGAGAAATCAAACATCTCAAGTAAATCAAACCATGATGTTTTGCAGACTCAGCCTCAGTCAGCAACGTACACTGAAAACAACAACATATCCAAGTCTGTCCAGATTCAGGACCCAGGATTGCTGAGTTTTGGTGTCGGCATCCGAGTTGTGGAGGAACCAGCTCCTGCTGGCAAAGCCCGACGATGGCGTTGGACCCCCGAGCACAAACTACAACCAGAACCCGGACCAGACCGACGGTGTGGAGTTGTGGGTGAGAGGGTGTTGGGAGTCACAGGGTCACGGCATGGGGTTTGTGCTTTCACCTCCTCATCCACTTCCTCATACAGTCGCTCCTCTTCCTGTTCTCGGACGGAGGAGTCAGATATCCTTCCATTTGCAGATAGAATGAAGTTTTTCGAGGAGACAAGCAAGGGTATGTCCGCATTAAATGTCTCAAGCCTGTCAAGTCACAGGCAGAAAAAAAAAACCCACCATCCAGAGCTCCAAGGTGGGGAGCTTGGTCAGCATCCAACCCAAAGAAGATACTCCTACCAGGGGGGAATTCAGCAGGAAAGTTCCCTGCTTCCAAACACTGTGGAAGCCAGGAGGATGTCTGTGAGTACCAGCAGGGAAAGGCAGAAAGAGAAGGAGAGGGAACAAGCAAGAGAAAGGGAGGAGAGGGAGAGGGAGAGGGAAGAGAGACGGAGAGAAAGGGAGAGGCAGCAGGAGAAGGAAATACAAGAGATGGAATTAGAAATGGAGAGCGCAAGGCTGAGGGAGATTCAGCAGGAGAGGGAAAGAGAAAGGGAGCTTGAGTTGGAGAGAGAAGAGGAGATGGAGAGGGCCAGAGAGATGGAACGCCTCAGAAAAGAAAGAAGGAAGGAGCTTGAGCGAGAAAGAGAGAAGCTACGGGAAGAGGATGCTCAGCTTACATCACGTCAGGACTTTTATGGCGGTTCTGGCATCACAGAAAAAAATCAAGACTTCCAACACAAGGACAATTTCCACAGCTTCCAGCCTAAGCCTCCAGCATTCTCCCATAGCCAATCCCAGAATCAAGTCTCACGATCAGCTTTTCATCCAGTCAACCAGCCCCCAGAGAACCAACAACCTCTTCACCGGGGATACACAGTGAGGAGCTGCACGCCTACAGAGGTAAGAGTGCTGCTCTCGCTCAAAAATGTCTGTCTTATACTCGTATGCAAACATGTTACGTACATATGTATGCTTCAACCGAAGTACAACATCTGAAACTCCCTCCGCTGTAACTTTTTAACGTTGGAATTAGGAACAATTTTTATAACCAGATTTAATATTTTCTTTCTTATGTTTGATTTTAACTAGCAATCATTTTGTGTAAAACTGCTTTCAAACATTTACATTGTGCAAATTGATGCCTGGCCCAATGGGATTGCCTGCTACCAAAACAGTATTATCAACATTACTGATACAGGAATTTTTATATTCAAGTAATATTCTTGTTTTTTCAAGACATCAATAGTGTTGAACTATAAACTGATTTTCAGCAGCAGGCTTACTACGCCTAATAACAGCCTGTGTCCAAGCAGCACTGAAATCAAGTAACGCCTTTTACAGTGAAAGATAAACTTTGCAGCTCACTGAAATCAGACTGTGGTTTTGGACTGAAATGACCTCTGGAGGCTGAAAACTATCTTGGTTCTTTAAATCCAGCATCAGAAAAGGGATCAAGTGGCCACACTTGGTCCAAGTGCTCTGTGGTTGAACGGTTGGTTTGAAGTTGAACCTCACATCCCGCATGTGGTGAAAGTCTGAAATCCTCGTTTAAAATTCAGTGAATCTTTGAAATAGCTCATTGAACTGAGGGAGAGTGGGCAACAGCGGCGGACAGTTGTATCAGCGATAATAGCAGCGTTGGGTTGCATCTGTACCACAAACTGATTGTTTTGGACTAAATATCTTCAGTTTAGCAGATATTTAGTTCAAGCTGATACAGTTTTGTAGTTTACGTGTGATTTTGCCATACTAAGGCCTCAGAGGAGCCTGCATCGCCCTGCTTCCTCCATGCTGGGATCCTTTTCAAATGAAAGGTTGTTGATTGGATGCCACGGCGATAACCCCATGCACTGAATTCTTGTTTCATATCTGACAACATCCAATATGTTTGATGGCAGCAGATGTGCTGAATGGATTACAAGTCTGTAATAAGATATTCTTCAGACACACACATGCACGCAAATCCACATGCCAATGTCCACTATAAAATTCAAACAGACACTGACAGAGTTCGCATTTTAAATTAAATGGGGAATTCTGGTTCATTCATTAAGTTGTGTGCTTTCATGTCCCAGTATGTGTGTATTTTGGACAGAGGAAGGAAACCAAATGTGAAAATATAGAAATGTATCTGGCTGCTATCATAATTATTTGTGGTCTGTCACTCAATGTGCTCTCATTCGAGAAGCCCAGCTGTGTTTTCAGAAGTCTTAGAAAATGGCTCAGTTGAATTACTGTTGGCAAAATTAGATTATATTATTTTTTACATCCCACCTTATTTGAACATTAAATCTACACTTCAATGCAATTTTCCCTTGTCTCAAAGGGCATTAATTTTATAAAGGTCAGTGCACAACACATTTTGTGCATAATGCACATAACAGTCAAAATGAATATATGTAACTATACAACAAACACTGGATTAAACTTGAACCAAACTGACTGGCTTCTGCATACTTTATGTTATTCCCGCCTTAATGAAAAAGATGATAATATAACTGCATGAATATGAATTTTATACAAGCATAAAAAGGAATATAAAACTAAAAACTTGCCTTAGATCAGCACATCTTCAAGGACATGGATTTTTGTGTCTTGTCCTTGAACACTTCTTTACCAGGTGTTTCTGCTAAAAGTCACGGTGCTCTGCAAAAAAAACAACAACTTTTAATTTCAGCTATTCCCCAATAGAGGCCAAAAGAAGCCATACATTACTCACTGCCCAAGAGAAGCCCAAGAGAAAATGAATTAAAATGCAGAAGGGCCATCCATGTACTTGTGGTAGAGAGTTTATTATTACAAAGCTATCAGTTGTTGGCATTTTATGGATTTTATACTCTGTTGACAGAAAGTGGCAGCCAAATATGTTAAATTCACATCCCACTATTCCAACATAAATACCATGTGAGTGTTCAGATTTACACTGTAGACATTCAGAAAATATCTGTACCCCCATGGTGTGTTTGTGCAGCTTATCCCCGCCTCTCTGTGTGTATCTACCGACGGCTGTATCTCTGACCGCTAATAAGAGTGCATTGAGTTTGTTCAGCATTCCAGCGACGGGGTAATGAACCCAGGTCAGACGCTCTGTGCAGACGTATACTGTATTGTAGCCATGATGAGCAGACCTTCATATGGCTTATTAGATCAACAAGAAACAGTTTTATCAGTTTTTCTCAGTCCCTCTTTTAAAATCTTGCAGTCTGTCTATCATAATAAGTTACAAAATTGTCAACAGAGCAAACTATCTGCAGATGCAGACCTTGAGATACGGTTGAAAGCTACGTTAAAAAAGGTAACTTATAGTTAACTCAAGTTACAAAGTGCTTAATGAAAGGACAAGACCAGCGAAATGCATATCTCAGAATTTAATAAAATTTTAATTAAGTCTAATTGATTTAGAGAGAAACAGAACTGATTCAAGGAATCGCTTAATTGACTTCTCAAGTGACCGAAAATGAATCAGCATTCCTTTTGATGATCCGTTAATCATTATTTCACTGCTTCCAGTTTCTCATTTATAAATATCTGATGGATTTCTTATTCCGTCATGATAGTCAACTCAAAATACTTGGGCTTTTTACTGATGGTCAGACAAAGCAAAACAAATTTGAAGATGTCTCCTGGGACATTTTATTGACATTTTATATATGTATATGTTTAATACATGATTGGTAGATTGAGTGATAATAAAAATGGTTGTGAGTTGAATATAAAACCATTTCGGAGCATAAAAAAATGCTTTTTGTGAAGTGAGATAAGCTAATATAGAGTGATAGCTTGCCAGGCAAAAAAATGTTTAGACTGCAGAAAATACCTCCACCCCGATTAACCTTATCACCATATAATAGGGTGGAGTAACACACTCACTTCCCTTCAGTAGGGACCTGTGCTCACCAAAACTTAGCACAAAATTGAACCCTTCCTTCATTCCTTTTGGAGTTATGAACCAGCTTTAAATGTCTTCCGCAGACGTATCCCGCCCGGCAACAGGAAACGACCAAGCTGAACAGGAAGTACAGCCTGACTGAGAGGTGAGACGCTTCCTGTTGAAACCGCATACTACAAACACAAGACAGACACGTTCATATAAAGACGTAATCTTTCTTTTTCTGGCACGGTTATCTTCATAATTTGTGATTCTGCCTTTGTGACATAGCGGTGCTGACACACACTTGCTCCGTCTCTAAGTGAGTCTCTGGAGATGTTAGGTGGGGTCAGCCCATTGTGCACTGATGGGTGGAAATCCTACTCAGTCATGCCTGGTTGTGATTGGACTATAATGAGCCCTAAGTGTGCAGAGCAATCATCCATGCTTAAAATGTGACCATAATGATATGCGGTTGGATATGTTAAGACGTAGGTGGGGGGTAATAAGGACATGCATGGCTTGTGAGAAAGGCCTGTACTTATATTTGACCTGCAACAGAAACAGTTGAGTGAGTCTGGAATGCACAAAGGAAACATTTAGAGCAATTTACCCACTTTCTCTGTCTGAATGTTGTTGCTTCGTAACATTTCACAAGGGAATTTCTCTCCAAAAATCTCTCCTTAATAACCTTTGAGGCCCTGAAAAACCTAGTTTTTTTTATTACTATACAGTAAGTGATGAGATCCCGTATAAATGAACATTTTTTTTGCCTAATTTAGCACATCCTGTGTTTATTTTGCATGAGAATTGTGTATTTTTGTGTTTTTTTTCCTCCTAGCTCTTCTCTCTGGTTTGAAGTGGGTGTGGCTCTTTGCACCAATCAAAATTGATCTGACACTGATGGTAGTTGCGAGGACATGTCTGCCAAGAAAACTCCTCTAATCGAACCACACAGTCCCGATAAATCAGATTAGCTGAGTTTTTAGATGTTAAACCGATAAACTTCACTGTTCAATAAGACATACGGATGTTTTTTTTAAACTGATTGTTGCTTAATTAGTCATTAATATTTAAAGGAATCATTCATATTATGGGAAACACACTTACTGTCTTTCTGTGTGATATTTAAAAGAAAAGAAAAATGGCACTCTCAGAATGTGGTTAGCTTAGCATAAAGACAAGAAACGGGGTGATAGGGAAATATACACTGTTTAACAAACTTTATTTCCTTCCTTTCCTAGTTTTTGGGCGCTTTCATGCACTCTTTTATGTGCCTCCTTTACTCTGTGTTTGTTTGTTGACAAATAAATCTAATCTTTCTCCTCTGTCACATCTCAGGGACTACCCAAGCTGGAGACGGGACTCCAGACCTCCAGAGAGCATTAATCAGTATCATCAGCACCCCCACCAGGGTCGATGGGGACCCAGACAGGTTGATAGTGGCAACGATGACCGCAACGGATACGCGTTTGCTCCCCCGCCGGCTCCTCTCTCGCTCCGAGGACGAGCCATGTCCGAGAACGATCTCCGCTTCGACAGCAGCCACCGCTGGTCGCCGTCGATTTCTTTGGCGACCAGCCAGACACTGAACGAGGTGGAGGAAGGAGCTGGCGGCGTCAGGGGAGGAGAAGCTGCCAACACTGCCCAATCAAACAGGAAGAAGACGCCGCCTCCCCCGAGACCGCCACCCCCGAAGTGGGAGCAGTTTCACCGCAGGCGAGCGTCTCACCACACCTTGTTCTCCTCCTCTTCTTCTACTGCTCCTCACTCCATCCCTCCCTCCTTTAACACCACAGAGGGACACTATGCGACTCACTCCTCCTCATACATCCCTCCACTTGAAACATCCAGACAGAGGTCCTACAGTCTTCCTCCAGAGAGGCAGGAAGTGTCGGAGGGCTGCCCGCGCTGCAGCTGCAGCCAGGCTCAAACCCAGGAGCACACATCTACCCACCCCTCGTCCAATCAGAATCAACCACAGATGCAGGAACACCCTTTCTCTCATGCTCCGTCCAATCAGAATCAGGCTCAATTCCAGGAACTGCCCTTTACTTTTGCGCCGCCGAGCCCTATGTTCTCCAGAAGGTCCTTCAGACCGGTGGCTCCGCCCCAGAAAGAGAGGGACCTGAGGAGCATGTATGGTGAACATCTGGAGAGGGCGGAGATTTTACCGTCTCTGCCTCCACCTCCACCTACAGAGAACAGCGTGAGCAGGTGAGCTAAGCAGTAAATTACAAGAACTATAGTTTAGAATTATAGTCTAAAGTGGTTATATTGTGCTAACTGCTTTGTAACCATGCCGGAGACCTGAAAGTTACATTTTCCGATCCTCAGTGGATAAAATAATCTCATCTTTAAAATGCAGGATTTTAATAAAACCAGACATTTAAAGTTTTTGAAAATAAATCAGCTGAAAAGCGTTGTTTTTCTGTCTGTTGCACCTGTAACCACACCCAGCTATGACATCACAGTGTAATGTCCACACCCTGCAGTGCACTTCCACATCACTGCGGCAGTTAAACAAACAACAACAAAACTCTATTTTAACTGGTGTTAAGTTACTCTGTTAAATGATTTCACTTAATTTCTCGAGAAGAAAAAATATAAAAAATGAAGTTTCTCAAAATATATCATATTTGAGTCTTTCTTTAAACTCTATCTGTGTCTCTGCAGTTTGTCTGAGATGAACTTCAGCCCTGTCCAGGACCCAGTAACAGTGAAACCCCACAAACAGCAGTCCAATGTGAGACCAGGAGCTGAGTGGGAGAGGGCCTCATCTCCCAGAGTTCATAGCGACTCAACGCGCCCACCTGTCTTAGAAAACGGAGACGCTGGCGGAGTTTTACCTCCTGAATCCTACTTCGCCATCGACTACGAGCAGCAGCAACAGCAGCAGCTCCGTATGAACAGAGGCTTTCAGAGCATCGATCCGCAAAAGATCCCTGAACCAGGAACCGAATCAGAGACGACCCTCAGCCCGAGTCCTGCGCACAGCCTGGACGCAGACCTGGACATCCCCATGGAAACAGACATCGATGATTTTCAGGAGGATGATGGACTTCCGGCAGTGGACGAACCGATCACCAGCGAGCTCCCTTGCTTTGCGCTGCCGGTCACGGTCCTGGAGACGGACATCGACACCTTACCGGACTCTGAGGCCTCTCCGTCGGGAAGGACGAGGGTGGAGAGCGGCTCCCTGGAGGAGGAGCTGGAGGCTGGGGAGAGCAGCAGAGAGAGGCTGAGCCTGGAGGAGCTCTTCCCCCAGAGCAGTGAGGGAGAGTCAGGCACGGAGAGCTGGAGAGGGGCCTACCAAACCACAGAGCACAACACGGACAGCTTGGATAGGTAACGATGAGGCAGGGTCTGAGTGTGTGTGTGTGTGTGTGTGTTCTGCATTAATTACACAAACCATTTGATTTGTACAAGACTTAACTGTTCCTGTCACTAAACTTAATTCCTTTTCCCCCACAACCTTTCCAGAGCCCTGTGCTGCAGCCAGATTTCTTGTTTCTTTCCCCGTTACGTTTATACATAGTTTATTTTTGCAGGCACAGGTGCCAGATGGGTAATTGCTGACAGATATGACAGAAAGACAAGTGCTCGCGATTTAAAATGATCACAGTAAAATGTATCGGAAAGTAAATTTAGGACAGCTTCTCTGACTATATCTCCAGTAAATATGACGAATCATATCAGACAATGTTTTTTTGTGAATCCGCTTGCTTTTTTTATGCTTTTCTTATATTCCTGCTTTTTATTCTACCTAGGTAGGTCTGGGCGATATGGTTAAAATGAATGGAACAATATTAATATTAATGTTTTACAGTATTAATATACAGTATGTTCTTTGGCAGATGCATCACCTTTAGAACTAGAGGAAACTAGATCTTTCCTGAGGTAGTGTTTGCTGAAGATTACAGGTGAAAATATTGTTATGTTGTTTAAAGTTGAAGCACCGAAAGTGTTTAAAATGTCAGTTAAAGCGTAAATATTGAAAGGAACTGAAGTGTCAGTTGAAGTGTAATGGTTGAGAGCCATTTGAAATTTCAGTCTCAAGTTTTGAGCCCTGTCGGCGGCCGAGTCGTCACTTTACATGTAAGCACTGAGCTAACAGTTTAAGAGCTGAAGGCAGTTTAAGTGTCCGCTGAAGTGTTTTTAATAAACAAACGCAGCTGAAACGTCAGTGGATGTTTGACTTGTAAACGCTGACAGCACGTAAATCAGTTGAAGTGTCGCTTCGGTCTGTAAACAATAAACGCAGTCAAATCTCAGTTGACGCATGTCTGACAAAACTCTTAAAAACGTGTAAAACAAAACATGTTTTAATTTGTAAGTGTTTGTTATTTTATGATCTTACCAAAAAAAATTATTCTGACAAAGCAATATTTACATGAAATATTTGCAAAAAATGTACACAATCCAAAAATTAGGAATGCATTGTATTGGGATTTTTGCAGATAATCCGATATTTTCCAACCTACTTTGGCTGATTGCCGAAACTTAAACCAATACAAGCACATATTCTTTTCCACCTAATTGCAGAGAACATCAACTCGGTGTCATCTGCTCTGCACTCCCTCTCATTATTTTTGCTTGTTTCGAGTTGAGAAGTTTTCCATATGTTCCATGTTTTGGTAACTGATTGCATTGATTATTTATGTACGACTGTGCGTCTGTTTTTCCGCTTTGCCTCTGTGTTAAATAAAACCCTCCCTCCCCCTGTCAGGCGGTCCGGTGCGAGCTCCAGCTGTTCGTCCTATTACAGCACTTCGGCCGCGAAGGCTCAGCTCCTGTCGCAGATGAAGGACTTCACCGACAACAGAGAGAGGGACGACGACGAGCTGACCTACAAGGTAACACACACAGATACCGTCTTGGTACCTAACTGGTAGTGTTGGAAAAACTTTCATGCGTGCTGTGTTCTGAGTATCTTCCAGCCAAAGTGTCAGTTTCATTTTGAGGCGTTTGAACGGTTCTCCTTCTGTCGCGCAGAAACAGCTGATGGAGAGCCTCCGCAAGAAGCTGGGAGTGTTGAGAGAAGCTCAGAGGGGGCTGCAGGACGACATCAGAGCCAACGCACAGCTGGGAGAGGAGGTGGGGAGAAACTTCATCCTCTCATTCATTCATCTGTTCATTTTGTCACCCGCTGGTTTTTTACTCATGCCATTGTAACCCCCCAAAACTGGTTATGGGAACCTAAACGCACACCCGCACTGGCTCTCTGGCTCAATTCATTGCATATTATCTATATAAGAATTATTTAAGAATTGGTTTTAGATTTTTTTGAAATCACCATTTAATCTATAGAATGTCAGGACTTGGAATCAGCAGTTACCCTCTAATTTTTCCTTGGAATTCAGTGATCTCCAGCTGTGTGTGTGTCCTCAGGTGGAGAACATGGTGGTGGCCGTGTGTAAGCCCAACGAGGTGGACAAGTTCCGCATGTTCATCGGCGACCTGGACAAGGTGGTCAGCCTGCTGCTGTCGCTGTCCGCAAGGCTGCTGAGAGTGGAGACCACGCTGGATACACTGGACCCCGAGACGGAGCACCATGAGAGGGTGAGGAGAGGAGGGAAAAGGCACAAGGACATTAAAATCAACTCATAGGAAGCAATTAATGTTCTAAAAGTAGTCTCCAAAACATCACCTCTTGTCTCTCCACACCTCCCCCATCCTCCCCTCTCTCTGCCCTCTAGCTCCCCTTGCTGGAGAAGAAGTGTCAGCTCATGAGGCAGCTGTCTGAGGCTCAGGACCTGAAGGACCACGTAGACCGCAGAGAGCAGGCCGTCAGCCGGGTTCTGGCCCGCTGCCTCTCCCCTGAGCAGCACAGAGACTACTGGTACAGTGCGATATCACTTTATCATACATTTGTCTCTGAGGACGCCAGCAATTTATACTCCTCTTTGGCCTCTAGTTTGTGAAATTGTGCTTTCAGAAAAACGAACAGCTAATGTGTATATAGACATATTACGACAAAGAAGAAAGTGTTTTATTGGCCACAAAATTTAGATAGTAAAACTGCAACTGCCACTAAATTTTACAGTCTGCATGTTAGTTTCATCATAAAAAAACACGACTTTCATCATGTAGAACAGGCAGGATGACACAGCATGTAGATAAAACGTCTTATTATTTATCTCTCTTTTCCCCTTCGTAGCCACTTTGTGAAGATGAAGGCCGCCCTGCTGGTGGAGCAGAGGCAGCTGGAGGACAAGATCCGGCTGGGAGAGGAGCAGCTGCGGGGGCTGAGGGAGAGCCTGGGGCTGGGGCTGGGAATAGGTATGGGAATGTCGATGGGATACGGACATTACTGAGAAAAGAACCTTAAAGAGATGAAGAAGCGGGGTTTGTAGTGACGTTAAGAGTTGATCTGAGTCCAGTTTAAGATTCAAAAGAGTAAACGCAGTGTACATGTTTGTTAAAACACTGATTAATTTGACATTTTGGAAAATATGCTTGTTCACTTTTGAAACTATCGATACCACTCTCACGTCTGTGAAGTAATAAAATCCGCCTGCCAGCACTTCTAAAACTCACTGTTTAGCACGTTTTGACTTCCTGGAGTCTTTATGCTAAGCTAAGCTAACCGTCTCTTGACATCAGCTTCATATTTAGCGTTCCAAAATGTCAAACTATCCCTTTAAGGGTTGTCAGAGCTGCATATGCTGAAGTTCGAGGTCCAGACCAACAGCTATAACAGTTTAAACACCATTAAAGTTTTTAGGTGGGTGGGATAAGTTTGACCCCAACAACCAATGAAGGCCAAGACCAAAACAGAAGGCACGTGTCCAAGAAGAAATAACTTCAGAAAGCAGATAAATCAAATACATCAGAAACATATCAACGGCTTATTCCCCAGAACTGTGATTGGAGAGCGGAGAGATTGTTGATGTGAAATGGAAAAGAAGAGGATGTTTTTCATCAAATTTCACCCAAGTAAAAGACTGAAAACTGGAGCAAGGATTCAAGTTAAGCTTGTCGCATCACCTTTCAGACCCGATGATATTTTTTTTTAAAAAGAAGAAAAAATAAAGCCTGTTAACCACATTTTAGTTCCTGATGCCACAGCGGTAAGAACGATGCCGTCTGCTTCACATGATGTGCCTGAAACACGTACTGTAAAACTGTATTAACGACACTCATCCTAACCTACAGTATATCACACTACGTTGCCAAAGACATTTTTGTCTCTTGATGAATGTGCCCCTGAGACGCTGCTTCTTGTGTGTGTGTTTTCTTTTGTATTTAAAGCTCCTGGTTCAGAGAATCGAAGGAGACTTTTTTTTCCCCTTCACACTTGTGTTTACGTTCGCAACACTACAGTCAATATAACTGCCATTGGGAAGTTAGTTCAATGTGTAATTTCTCTTTTTGTATTCATCTTTTGTTGCTGGCTGACACCTGCATTCGGCAATACTGTATTACCTACCATAATATCATCATATTGCTTTGTATTCCCATTATTGTAATGTGTGTGGCTGTAACATGTCTTACTGCGTGGAGTTTGAAACTTCACCGACTCTTTATACTGTCACATATTAAGAGTTATGTACAGAAGACACTTGTGTTTATAATGTATACGATGTGTATATAGTGATTTTGATTTGTGACTGGAATTGGTTGTAAAAAAAAATTGGTTGTAAAAGATGAACGAGAAGACCGGGAAGAGTCAACGTTTACTGTATATTTTTGACTGAAGGAGAGTTTGTTTTTTGTTTTTTCTCCAAACCAGAGTTGCAGTTTTTTGTCGTGAGCTTGTTTTTGACTTCAATTCACTCAGTTAATATTTACTAGAAGGATGTAGTTTAAAGAACGGTAATTCACTGTCTTGTTGAGAGTTAGATGAGATGATTGATACCACTCTCATGCCTGTATGGTTAGTATAAGGCTATAGCAAGCAGCCTGTTAGCTTAGCTTAGCATAAAGACTGAAAACAGGGAAACAGCTAGCCTGGCAAAATCCAACCTACCTCCTAACAGCACCTTTAAAGCTCACTAATTATTAACACTATACAGTATCTACATATATCTTGTTTAATCTAAACAAGCGAAAAAACGAGCGAGCTAGCTACCTTAGCTAGCCTTTCTTTAGCTAGCGTTGTTTTTACACTTCTGTTGCCATTAACATCACTATTAGTCAATACTGTGAAATCCCATTTGCTGTATTATTAACTGCTGAAGTTTAAAAACGACAGTCCGTTTCAAGCTAGTTTTAGCTAGCTAGTTTTAGCTAACTTGCCTCTTTTACACTTTGTTTTTTGTACGGATTCATCAAAAAAGATGTAACTTATTAATTAGTGAACTTTAGAGGAGATAGACTTTTTATCCTTGTGAGCCAGGCTAACCGTTTCCGTCAATCTCCAGTCTTCATGCTAAGCTAAGCTAAGCTAACCGGCTGCTGCATTTAGCTTCATGTTTAACACACAGACATGAGAGTGGCGTCGATCTTCTCATCTAGATCTCGGCAAGAGAGTAAATTAAGTGTTCCTGCCACATCTGTTTTTACCAATTTGTGCAACATTAATTATCCTGTTTTTTTAAGTTAATTATCCACCATCATAACCTACCATTAAATTTTAGATAACTGCTACCTGCTTTTCTGCTCTGTTTATTTTTTGTTTCTTTTAAAAATAAGCCCGACAAGAAACAGGAGGGATTTTGAAGAGGAAATGTGTATATTTCGGCTGTTGAAAGGTAGACTTGCTGAAGTTAAATCAAAACACAGACACCTTTATCGGTTCCACTGGTTAACTGTTAATGAAATAAACTTCTGTCTGTTTGGTCTGTTAAAAAGCAGCAGTCCTGCAGCTTAAAGTTGAATAAAAAAATTACAGTTTTACTCTTGGTTTTTGCTCATTTCCTTAGTTTGTCCCCAGACGTTTCCTGCTGTTTTAATAGCAAACAAACCTGAACGTATAATGTCCACATATAGTTGTTCTGTTTTGTACATATTATGTGTATTTTTGTACCATAACAGCCATTTTCTAAACCAACCGGAAACTTACTGACTTTACAAGAGAGGAAAAGAGTTGCTTGTTGGAGTATATTTCTTCTGTTGTCCCATGTAATTCTGATTTATTACAAAACCTTTCTTTTTGTAAAATGCATTGCAAATTTTGTAACTGCAAAAACATTCTGTGAGGACAAAGAACCATAAATAATAATAATAGTATTTTAAACTAGCTTTATGTCTCCGATTGTGATTTATATCCTCCTGGGTGAACAGTCTCTTTATGCCACATCAGTGTCTGGTGCCAGAATTTATATCCTTCTGGGGGAAACTGTTGTTTGAATGTGGTGGGACGGTTAAGTAAATATGAATGGGGGCAAATGGAGGTTGAAGGATGATGAGTGGGGTGCTGAGGTGCTGGAGTTACTCTGCAGCTCTGCGGGAGCTGGAGAGATCTGGAGAAGAGACTCATTTCAGGGAAACTGGTGCTTGTGCCGTTAATGTACTGTCGGGTAGAGGTTTGTTCAGCTCATTAAAACACATTGACGATATTGTGGTGTGGGGACCGATCAGCAGGAGGCCAGAGAGCCATTTAAAGCCTCAAACTAGAGATTAGAAATCAACAAATCAAAACAGCAGTGGTTGATGGAGACTATTTTAATTAAATGAAAGTTCTACAGCAATAAAAAAAAAATGTTTTAAAAGCTCAGACGTGTACATTTAGAAGATTTACATGTGGCTGTAATAATAAGAGAGAGCAGAGTGGACTCCTTTGCACTCAATTGTATGGAAGTCCATACATGCCAAGAAAAAATTAAAATTGACAGTCAAGAATTTTGATTTTCTACTGACGTATTTCAGACTTACTGTATATGTATATATATGTCCATCTTTTGTCCCATTTTTCTTTCTTGTTAAATGTTCCTACATTTATCCAAATCAAAGGTCAGAGGGTTTCACACGTTTTACATATTCGTAAAGACCTCCTAGATTTAAAATTTTCACTTAGCATCTTTTTTTAAAATTACCATGAATATTTTTATGTTTTATTTATGTAATTGTCTTGGCAAGAATGGGCTTCCATAATATGTGATACCAGCAAAAGATGATTCATTTACTGGGAGGAACTGAAGGAACAGTAAATATTTATTATTTCACAAGAAACTGTCATTTTTCAGTATCAAATACTTATGATGAAAACCTGTTTTTGGTATAAGAAATTTATTTTTTTTAACCTTCCAACCTAAAATAATTTCACGTCCCAGTTGTTATGTCCTTATGTTATCTTAGATGATAAATTATGTGGATCTTTCAACTACGCGGAGAAACAGGCCCACTAGAACAAGAAACATTGTGGGAGGCAGGGTGGAGGAATGTTTATGTTGGGCTGCAAGGAGCAGAGTGGTGGAGTGGAGCAAAAGAAGATGAATGAGTGGGAGGTGCAGCAATAGTTACTCAGAGAGCTACAGACATAAACTGGAATATTATAGCGCCTTGTTTGTGGTAGCAGAAGTATTTAGATATATATACAGTATACACTTCATATACACTTCAAGTACAAAAAGTAAAAGGACTCATTACACAGAATGGGCCATTTGAGAATAACGTATATCATATTATTGAATGATTATTGATGCTTTGTGACAATGCAATTTCCAGCTAACACAAGATTAAAGTTGTTTATTTAGCTTAAGACTCGTCCTTCAGTTCATCACAAACATTCAAATTCAGGATGGCCAAATTTGGAGATGTGTCATTTTTACTGGACAAAAGAGGGTTCGTGAAAAAAGTGTGAGCTGAAAAGTAACTAGGAAATGATGCTGTCAAACAAATGTAGCGGAGTAAAATGCGCAATATTTGCCTCTAAGATGTAGTGAAGTAGAAGTATGAAGTTGCATAAAAAGGAAATACTGGAGGCCCTGATTCTTTTTACAGATGACCACAAGGTGGCCCCCTTTAACTGGTTTTAATCCCATTGAAGTGGCCCATTCTGCATTAGTTAACATGACACAGTAACAGGACATATACTACATTTAGACATTTGGCAGTTGACATTCGTTTTCCAAATACAAACAAACCATTACTGAAAAACACATAATAAGAACAAAGTAAAACATGTTTTTACAAAGAAAGACGATAGAATAATAACAAATTAGAAAAGCGTCTTATACAGCACAAGGGGAAAATGTCTGACATGGGCTCCTTTCATTATTTCAACGTCTTTTTTTTCTTCCATTTAACAGTGTAGTTCAGTTAACAGTGACATAATGTCTCGTTTCCAGATACCACACTTCAGTCAGGTATACAAAGACTTTTTTCCCCTTCCTACCGTTAAAATATCACACAATTTTCAGTACTAAACCCAGTTTTGATTAAAACCTGTCTTCTAAGTTTTGTCTTATTCCAAATTATCCTATTTTCTTCTTGATACAACTGAAAAACAAAGTATTTGCCTTTTTTTTCTTACATCTAACCTTCTGAAATAAAAACATTATAGGCTATAAGAAAAATGTAATATATCTAGCAGATCTACGGTTCATGTAGATCCGCTAGATATCGACTTTCTCGATCATTCCGTTCTCTAAACTGGTACTACTATAAAAACATTGATGACCGATTAGTCGATCTGCCCCACTGGCTCAGTTGGACAACCGACGATAGCTCTTGACTCAATTGATTTTCCTAGCGTCCATATGATCGTGTCAAAGCAGCTGCGATGAGGCAGTAAACCGGAAATCGAGTGATTTACCCTTCAAAATAAAACGACACAATTCAATACCTTGCTACGCGAGACTAATGACTTGCAAAATTAGCGACTATTTAATGTAATATACAGAAATTGCGATACAGATGTAGATGCAACTTACTGTAAAATAAAGACGTGATAAAACTCTGACTATAAAATGCGCCATGTTAGAAGTACATCAATGATTTTGCGCGCCTAAACGGAAGTTGTAGATAGTTTTAACTGGCTTGACGCTAGCTTGGCGTCTCCTCAGATTTAAGTAGCAAAAACAACACGCACTGCGTATGATTTTACACTATTTCATGAGTTTGTCTGTCTAGTCAAGATAGAAGCCTACTATGGCCTCTTTTAGTATACCTCTCGCGTTTTAAAAACAGTCGTATTGGGGACGGAGAATGACGCAGGATTTTCACGGAGCAGCCGCTGCGGAGCTACTGTTGACATAAGCAGCCTTTACAGTAGAAGACGGCGGCGGGGCAAATCCGAGTCACAAGACTTCTTCACTGATCTTTGCGGCCGCTTTCGCTCGAAACAGGTACAGCCAAACCGCAAGTTAGCACATTCCTTCTTTCCTTGTTGAGAAAACTACACGCAAATGGGCGTGAGTTGAGCGCGGTGACATTTAACAAAGTTAGTTAACAAAGACACGTTTGCTCAGTTAGATTCGTCGCAAGAGTTAACGGCTAAACTCGTCAAGCTAAGCTAATAATCTGCTTTTCGTCGGTCGCAGTGTGTTTTCCACCGTGAGGCGTCTGTCTTGCCGGTTGTAGCTCTAACCACTGTGTCATAGCAAGAATAGGAGAGCAGGTAAACCGCGGAAATAATTGCGAAAAACTTCCTTATACCTGGAGATGAGCTGTCATGATGAACCAGCTGTGGGTGTCCCCAGTCTGCTGTTTCTCTGGAGCTCACCAGCACTTAGCTAGAATTTGTTTTTCTTGGCATAATAGTGCGGGGGTAAAAAAAAAAAAAAAGGTAGACTTGCTATTTTATCTACTGTTAAAGAAAACTCTTTTGGTCACAATGTCTCAGTTTTGGGCTAGCAGAGGTACAGTAAAGCTCATGTTCATCCCTGCAGCTGTGCATGGTTAAGTCCCAGATGCTGTTGCTGTTTGACAAACGCTCGCCCTCCTTTTGTGGTCCAAAACAGGGTTTAAGATGATGGAAAACCCCGGCTATTGCACCGGGAGCTTTGACGGCCTTCATCGCCCAAGTGACGACGACGATGATGACGATATGGTGGACATTGCAGGAGCCACACTGGACTTTTCCAGCACGGACGACGTCCCCCCCCTCAGCTCAGGTAAGTGCACAGATGTTATTTAAAGGTAAGGCTCAGAAGGGTTGTACTTATTTCTGATGTCATAAATGATCAAATTAAGCTTTTAGTTTGTCTTTTTCAGCCAATTCAGGATAATGTGCAAACAGAGAATTAGAAATATTGGTGGTTTTTCAGAGTACCATTTAAAAAAAAAAAAAAAAAAAAAAAAAAGCCATAAAATGGGCTTCAAGACGTGTTCATTTACATTTTTAAAAGAATGGAACAACTCATTCCTGCTAGATCATTCAGCAAGTCAATAACAGGGCTACAAAAGGGAACTGAGGTTGTTTTCTAGCACCAAAAAGCTGCTATACAAATGCTAGTGTGGCTTAATGGCTAACTTCAGATCTATATCTGTAATCACTATTGTATTCACTCTGAATAATCAGTTACAACTCTCTCACACGGACAGGCCCATAAGGGGCTATAGGGGGGCCCATGAAGACCAGCAATGATCATGTTCATCCCAATATAAGTTAAAATAACCCAATTTTATTTTAAACCAAAATACTCACCATTATCTATTGAAACAAAAAAATAAACATTTTATTTATTCTTGCTTAAAAAGCGACTATTTCACAATAAAAAAAAATAGCGAAGACGTTCTGCATGTGTTCATGTAGGAGAGAGAGCACTCTCGTGTCTTCATATGAATAAAGTAGATTTGGGGAGGGGCCCATTCATTTCTGTGAGCAGGCTTGCAGACAGGCACACACACACACACACGTGGAAACGTACTGTATCGTCTTGTTTTTGCTGTATTTTGGTATGACTTCACATCAGAACATAAAAACAACCATTAAAGTGAGTTATAGTGCTGGCAGTGTCTGTGGGAGTAGCTGTGACCTCTGCATCAGGGCTGCCCTGTTACTGATGATGTCATCTTAACGTCAGTGACTCTCCTTTAGTACAACAAGCTTCCTAATGGTCGGATATAACTGATGACCTCTTTGCTTATGTCCTTGTAAGACCTCAGCAGCTCACTGAGGGAGATGGTTCAAATTAGCCAATTAGAGCAGAGATCCAACAGAAACTTCAAGTAAAGAATCATTATTATATTAGCATGTGAGTAAGGGAGCATATTAGCGTTCTTGGCTTAAGAAAAAAGGTTTTTAGCCTTTGTTTTTTAAAGTCTGCAGGACCTGATAAGGCTATTACTGAGTCATTCGTGTTGACTAACAGCCCTATTAACCTCGTGAGCATGTTTTATGATCAATTTGTGCTGTGCAGAAGTTTAAATCTTATGCAAGTTCTCCTCAAAGTGCTTCTTTTAAAGACACAGCAGGATTTTTTTCTAGGTTTATGCCAAGGTTAGTCATATAAACTGACCGCTAACTGCTGATCTTTCTTATTACATTACTGTTATGGGTCTTCCTTGTCTTGTCTAAAAAGAAAGATCCCTAGAACAAGGCCTAATGCTGATGTTTGTTTTCATATAAACATCTATAGATTCTAAATTGTTTATTAATTGCTTCAACTATTGCCCTATTTTTAGCATTGTCGTGCTTCCTCTTCACTAATGTGAGCTAACTTCTGCATGATTTTCTATGCAGATGGAGCAAGAGCATTTTTACAGCACATTAAAAGCAATTTGAGAAACATTCTGGTGACATCATAACTGTAACTCTTTTTCTTCAGTTAAAACATTAAATCTTTGTCAAAATATCTACAAGAAAGAACATTATTTCCAACTGGCAGGACAAGAATGTGCTTTAAAAATATTACCACAAATTATTTTGATTTCCTTGAAGAAGAAAAAAAGCGTTGTCAGACAGTGATATCGTCTGCCTGGTTACTACTGATGTCACTGAGAATACCAATATCACACCCACTCTACTAGTGGGAACCGAGAGATAAGACTGTGCCACCAGGAAGGAGATTTTCTCTCAATGGATGCAGCTTCTGTTGGGTTGAATGTTATCTTTCCACTCAGTCAGCTTTTTGGGGGAAGTGAAGAAACAGCCTTGTTTTTAAAATGACAACCATAAAAAAAATTTATTTTTTTTAAATTACATGGTGGTTTGTGAAAGAAAATCATAACCCAGATAGTGTGTCTGTGTGTGTGTAGTGATTCAGTTCAAGTAGAAACACAAGAATCAGCAGTACTGGAATTGCAAGGTTTACGTCTGACAGAAGTGCTTTGCTGCGTCGTCTCAGACTGATTATTGCGTGAGGCTCGGGGGAAGTCGGGAGGCTTTTGCCTTCAAGGCTTTGTGAAAGTTTGGGATAACGGCCAAAAACTGACGACAGATGTAGCTCGAAGAGGTCGCTGTGCAGATGCAAGTGAATAAACTCTGGGGGAAAAAAGCATTAAACTACCCTTTTCTGACCCTTTAGATTAACATCATCTCTTTCCTGCCTTTTTAGTATTACAACTCACACTTCCTGCTTTTCTTTCCCTCTTGAGGCAAATGCTGGTTTCCCTAACTGCTCATTATCGCACACTTGAACCTGTTGCCAAGCAAGTCTTCTGAAAAGTCAGTCTTAGTGCAGTCTTAATCATTGACCCTTGTGTAAACTGTTGCTCAGGGACTCATTAGCCTCCGATATTTAAGAAAAGTTTGGACCTCGGAGAGATTGATGGTCTAATATACTGGCTTGGGATTGATATCAAGGTACTCAGATAGCTCTGTCAGAAACTACAACAAGGCAGCCGTGCTCTGAATGCCCCTGTTGCAGTGTATTTGTGGTATGAAGCAGGATGTTGTTTGTAGACAAATAAAGGTTGAAATCAACAGATTAAAGTATCCTAACAATCCCTTGGCTAAGGTTTGTGTTTATCAAAAGAAAGACCACCTTTCCCATGAAATTCTTTGCGCTCTCCAGGGAAAGTGAGCATGTTATTGCCTGTCCTTCTCGTCTGGCTTTGCCGCCTGTGTCATTTTTGGTTTGAACAAAAAGACGGAAATTGGGTGCTTGATAACAGAAAAAACTGCATTCAGACTAAAATGTGTTTACAGCATCTGACTGATGCTGTAATGAATGCAACTAAATCGCAACACATGTTGATTTTCCATTTTTACTGTCCCCATCATTTTCTGAAACTATTTGAACTGGTCAACACCTACAAACTTTAACTCTTGACACAACTTCACCTCTGTCATTATAGTAATGTTTTACTAAGACCACTTGCACATTAATACACCGTTTTCCAAGTCCTGGGGCCTGGTCTATAAAGCGAGCTTACTAGACAACCTTTTCTGGTTGATTTAAAAAAAGAAAACTTGCAAGGTTCTCATATTCCATGATTAATTTACAAGAAAAGCCTGTTTATCTTCCGCGATGCAGATAAAGCAGACATTTAAACATCGTTAGAAATGGTAAATTACATGTTAATAACACAACTGCTAAACGCAAGTCCACTTCTAGAGTTTATTAAGAAAATTCCGGTGTCAGAGTCTCATAAAGTACATAAAAACGAAAGGGGAGGGGTGGCTGAACCCATTGAGGTGGAATTAGGAGAGGGGATTTGTTTTGTTAGAAGAGGAGAAACTTTTAAAGTACCCAAAACGATGAAAATTATGATTAACTGTGTATCTGTATACCGATAACACGATATCTGGTGAAATTTCCTGTATTTTTTCATATTGCAACATAAATCCCACAAATGAAAGATATTGCAATGTCAGTTTTTTTTTTTCCAATATTGTGCAGCCTTAGAGCTTACCAAGTAAGCCTGACTCACTTAGGCTGACTCATTTTCCAGTTGATTTGGTTCCATAAAGTCAGTTCAACATAGTTCAAGCTCAGTTACCCCGGCAACTTATGTTGGGAAGCTAGCCTGGTCCAGGGCAAGCTAACTATCAGGCTGAGCCTCGGTTGTAACCAGAATTCTTCACGTTTCTCACAGTGAGTGCTGCTCAGTGGCTCTGAACATGGCCGTTCTCTCTTTCCCACTGTTGTTTGCGGTGGTGGATTGATTTGATCTATGTTGGACCCCTCGGGCTGCTGAAGAATTGCGTGCACACGCTCTTATCTTGATTACTTGAACCTATCTGGAATTGGTCTGATTGCGTGAGCTTGAATTGACCTCTGTGGAACCGCTTAAGCCCCGACTGATTTGTCAGTGAGGAGGTTGATGTTAATCTCCACTTTTCTTCGCTGTATGTAACAGACCCCAGGTTTGAGTGAGATAGAAGTTTGATTATATATTTTTTAAATGTATAAAGGTCAAAAAGAAACCATCGAAAAGAAAACAGTTTTAAGATTAAATTGGACCTCATACAGCAAAGTCCCACAAAAACCATTTGAGGAAAAAAACATGGAAACAAAAATGAAGAGCAGTCAAACTTAATACCAACTTTATGTAGAAACGCTACCAGATGAAATATTTTTCTTGGTTTTATGAGATGCTCTTGTGGTTTGCTTACTTTGCTCTCTTTACTGCTGGTTATTTCACCTATTTAAATCCATTCCTGTTGCACAAATAAAGATTATTATGCCAACCATGTTTCTACTGCTAGTTATATTGACATTACATCCCGTCAGTGCTGCTGTTGCAGGCAGATGACTTTCTTAGTCAGGCTGTCAACAGGATATAATGATTGACGGTGAATGAGTCACAGCTTTGGGTACACCATGTCTGCCTTTTTTTTAAAAAAATAAATTTTTATACCACAATGTTTATTTCACCAGGTCACATGTGTCAACTGGGTGAAACAGGAAAGTGGTGAGAAAATAGTTAAAAGATGAGTGAATGGTCAAATGAATAAAGGGAAAGGCAACTATTTTTGATGCCAAGAATGGTGAGAACAGATTTCGGGAGTTTTAAGAGGAGATCAACAAGCTCTAAAATGAAACATTAACCAAAATACACCAACTTCTGCAGGAAAGTGGGCTGAGTAAAGGTCATCCAGGAAGAGTCAGAAAGTGGGGAATTTTCATAACGGCTGTCAGTCTTTGCCTCTGCAGTAGTAAAAATTCTTCTTGCATACATGCATGGAAGAAGGGATTAGCTGATTTTTCTCCCTTTCACAGCAATGCCCTTAGCTACCAGCACAACCACCGGCTTGCTGGTAAGCCCCATCCACTGGTTCACTTAATCCAAAGTGACAGCCCTTAATACAAGAAACGGTGTAACTCCCAACAGGCACGTGGTAGCCCTGCAGTCATAACCACCCTCAGCTATCTTTAAAAGGTATGACTCAAACACAGAATTTGTCACAGTCATCACCACTGAAAAGACCTTCGAGCTTTTAATCTTACGTTATGCTTATGAGACTATGAGCAACTTCGCTTGAGAAACTATCCAAATAGTTGCTGATTTAATTATTTTTCCATTCGACTAAGTGATTAATCAACTAATCCTTTCAGTAGCAACACCAAATCTAATTGTTTTTGCTAACTTCAGTATATTTTTAATGCTGAAAAAAAAGTATGGCGAAGTACTTATTGCATCAGTATGTAATAAAGTCAACTTTGCCTAAATAAAATGGAGTAAAGGTTTTTCTGTCTTAGATCTGGAAATATATGAAAAAATAATCAGTCCAACATGACATCAATTAAAGGAAATACTGACTTCATAAAAATTCTTCAGAAGTCCTTCCTTTCCTGTAACGTCCGAGCCAAGTGTCTCCGAAGTTATCTGTGCAGTTTTCCAGCAGGACATTTGCATTACATCCTCATGTTTAAGGTTTCTTTCCAGCATGTTAAATAACAAAAAACAAAGCTCATCTCGCAGACATGAGAATTAACTGAATCAACTGGAGAGACGCACATTCCTTCTTTATTCAATTTCCTCGGATCCTCTCGATATGATTTAAAAACCTTGGCAAAGTGATGGCAGCCCATGACATTAGCATGTTCCTGTATTCGCCAAGCATCATGGGGGTCACGTGAGATGCCAATCCCCGTGGCAGCCAGACCTCAGGAGTTCAAGGTTCAAGCCCTGACTGGAGACTGTGTGTGTGTGTGTGTGTGTGTGTGTGTGTGTGTGTGTGTGTGTGTGTGTGTGTGTGTGTGTGTGTGTGT
>JBBPCS010000878.1:11010397-11024051 GCA_037974645.1 Hollardia meadi | reverse complement strand
TGAAGCATCCACGTTTTAGAATTTGAAGCTTCTAACTATAACTTCAATATCACCCCCCACCCCCCCCCAAAAAAACATTTATTTCATAAGTCTGGACAGACATGGTTGTAAACTGCAACGGGACTGGTTGGTAATTTTGGCTAAAGTTAATATGAAGCACAAAACATACAGATGTATTCCTGGTAGCTATTTTCCAGCTTTTCCTTTAAAGATGCATTTTTTTTATTTTTTTTTTAAAGTTAAGTTAAATTTAGCTGTTTCAGAGAAGGGTGGATTGAATGTGACAGGCGTTCCTGTTTGTTGGCGTCTCCGTTTGAGAGACCCATTACATTCTTGCTGTTTAAAACCCGTCTAACTCGCCAGCCCAGGTTTGGAATATGCTCCTTTTGTCTGAATGGACACCAGTGTTCTCCTCTCTCTGTGCCTCGTTAGAAATGTGGCTGGTGTTTGTTCGTGAAGCAAAGATGGTGTCGATTGAGATTTTATTTAAAGATAGTGTCTGAATGTTGTTGTTGCATGTTGCTCCCTGTCAGTTACTTATCTCAGAAATACCTCATTAAACTCACACCAACAGAAAGCACCACTTTTATAGTACGTCTTCCACTAATACTGAAATGAAAACACATTTTCACTGTGGCTCAGATTATAATTTTGGTCCTTTAATGACCTGTCTCTTATCTGTTGCTGAGTCTTGACTTCCTGTGTTGTTTCCTGTTTCTGCCAGGAGCTGTTTTTGATTGGTTGCTGTTTTCTGGTAATTTTCGCAGACTGTAGCTGAGGCGCTGCCACGTACTCAAGTATTGTGTGAGAATGCAGCTGATGTTAATCTCATAGTGTGAGTGTGTCCAGAAAGTACAGTATTGTCAAGAGTAGTATTATCAATATCACAACAGTAGGTTACAATACGCATTTTTCTGCTGCTCTTTTGTGCATGGTTCTCCCCATTTTCTTTGCTCAGCAACAATAGTCAGCAATAATAGTGGGTTTGTTTCTACTAGCACTTTCTCAAGGCTTGTGCAAGTGTGTGTGTGTGTGTCTGTGTGCCCCACTAAGACTCAAAACGAAGTGGCATGTTGTTTGTTAAATGAAACACTTGTGTATTTTTAGGTGTAATGGACACTGTAGGCCTTTTGTCTGGTTAAAAAAAAAGTGAAATGAAATAAATATACCCTACAGCCATTCCCTTGGCTTTAGTTGTGCAGATTTTAGATATTAAAGTGAATATTATTATGTTGAGATGTGCTGATATCAGCTCACACTGGGCCTGGTGCGTGTACTGTACATAGTATATTAGTGGGAAACACTGCTGGAGCTCTGTACCTCTCTGTGTATAAAGGAATCCAAAGGCTTGTCTTGTCTATTCATTGATGACCTCTTCTGACCACAAAAAGCACAAGTGACATCGAAGCCACAAACATATTATAATTAAATAACTCCAACACAACATGGCAGAAAACAATAGAACAAAGTGTGGAACTTGGCAACGCAATAACAGCCCATTGTGGTTGCAAGCAAGAGACTGGTGTTTTGTGTGTGAGGTGGTTAATGTGCATCTTATCCCTTTCTCCCTTGTCTCCCTCTCGCTCCCTTTCCCTCCCTCCCAGGAGACTATGAGGAGTATTGCGGCGGCAGCAGAGCAGCCGGTATGAATGGTAACGGCCCCAGTAAACTTGTGGACCCACTGGAGGACCCACTGCCTGGATTGGGCACCTATGAAGACTTCAACACTATCGACTGGGTCAGAGAGAAGAGCAAGGACCGCGACAGGCACAGAGAGGTACAAAGTGTGTTTCGAAGGAAGGGAAAGAGCGTAAAAACGTCAACTCGGTCATAGTTATCCAGCATAAACAACTGTTTACTGTCACACCTGTAAGAAGGTGAAGAATCCTCTCTGGGTGTCAAAGCTATAGTTGGCACACAATAAAAATCTTAAGCAGGATATATGGCAAGTGAAAGTTTAAACTCCAGTTTGTGGTGACTAACAAAAAAACACCTCTATCATCAGGTAGTTTAACATCCTGCTCTTCATGCACTGCTTTGAGTTTATTATATTTATAGCTCCACATGTTCACACCGAAACTGGAGACTTGAGGTTATGCACTTTGACAGAAGCAGTTGGTGGTTTTCCTGCATAGTTCATTGATTTTAAACTGGTCTGCTTTTACAGCCAGTGTTAAAATGTCAGTCAATTAGGGCTGCGCGATATTGGAAAACAACTGACATTGCGATATGTATTGCAATATGAAAAAACACAGGAAATTTCACCAGATACAGTTTATGCAGTGTGTTATCCATGTATAGATACAAGGTTAATCATAATTTTCATCGTTTTGGGTGCTTTAAAAGTTGCTCCTCTTCTATAAAGTGCATTACCCAGTGTAATGACCAGTGTACATAAATGTAATCTGAGCAAAGTAACATAATGACTTCTGTTTTATCACTGAAGCAGCAACATAAATTATCACAGATCCCATGTATAATGTAATATACTGCAGGATATGAAAACAAACAATATCATGAAGATGGTAATCACTTTCTGATATCGATGTCCTCGTCCAGATCACCAAGAAGAGCAGACAGTCGACCGTGGCTCTGCTGCACAGCGTCAGTGATGCCTTCTCTGGATGGCTGCTCATGCTTCTAGTGGGACTCATGTCAGGTAGCGCACGCATTCATTCTCACATACTCGTATCTACAATATGGCTTCACGCCAGGCTCCGGGGAAATATTTGCTTCTGCTTTACATAGTCAATGCGCATGCAGTCTGACTCGAGTTTAATCCACTCAACAGTGAAGCTTGATGTTTAATCTGAGGAACTGGGCCACACTGCTGTTTCTTTTTAAAGGTATTTTTTGTGAATGCTTCAGACACCACAAACCAACTTCCTCTCAGATATCTTAAAGCCACAAAGGCAGGGTGATATGTTTCTAAATAAAATGAATATTCATTATGTTGGCTAGAATCCATTGCTGGTAATTTTCTCTTTTTTTTTTCACCTGGCAAGCCGAAGAGTTTAAGCTTAGACACTGCACAGAACACGAAGATGCACATGAGATTTGATGATGGATGGTACACGCTGAAAGAGGCAGAACTAACCTGTAAAATAAGCTTCTGCAGTGTTTCAACAGAGTGAAAACCTGCTCGTTTCCTCTTTTTCTCTCATCGTTCTCTCGCACAGGTGCTTTAGCCGGCGGCATCGACATCGCAGCCCACTGGCTTACAGACATGAAGGACGGGATTTGTCTCATTGGCTTCTGGTTCAACCACGAGCACTGCTGCTGGAAGTCCAACGAGGCGACGTTTCAGGAGAGGGACCGCTGTCCACAGTGGCAGAGCTGGGGTGAGCTCATAACGGGGACATCAGAGGTAGGAGAACATTATTGCTATAGTGCTGGAAAAACCAAATCAAATCTGGCGTGCAATTTTTTTCTGCACACTCACATCCATGAAATCTACTTATGCAGCCAAACCTATTTTGAATTCATAAAGTAAATTCATAAAATAAGTGTAATGTCAACATTTCCAATAGCAGTAACAGTAACTGTAATGGTCCTTTGGTTCCATCTACTGGTTGTAAGCTGTGATGACACAAGATAATACCACAGCTGCGCCAGAATGCTAAATGAATGAAATACAGCTTTTATAAGGTTTTTCTCTTGTAAATAACTCAGAAATGATATGTGTACTTATTTTATGAGTGTGTGTGTCTTTGTGTGTCCCTGCAGGGTGCGTTTACCTACATAGTGAGCTACCTGATGTACATCTTCTGGGCTTTACTCTTCTCTTTCCTGGCTGTCACGCTGGTCAGGGCCTTCGCTCCGTATGCATGCGGCTCAGGAATACCAGAGGTAAAACTGCACTCCAAATTATTAAGGTGTTGAGTGCCTTTTCGCTTATTTCTTTATCATTTTACGTATTAATCAGCATATAGACTAGGGGTGGAATGGAATGTCATTGATCCGTGGCCTATACAGATTGCCCCACACGGTTCGGCCATCATAGTGTGAAATACAGTTTTAAGGCTGCTGTTAGTTTTGAAAGTAATTTTGTTTAAAAGCTGTCACTTTTTCCTCCGTTGAGTGAAATCTCGTTGGCTGTGACTTCAGCCATTCCCATTGCACAACAATAAAGTCAAAATATCCGGGATACGAGCGCTGCCATCTTGCGCTGGTGACGTCACTTGGAGCCAGAGTCTGTGCAGTAGCGACCGGGGAGCCAAGCTGCTGTATCGGGCTCAGCTGTCAATCTTGACGTTTGTTTGGGGGGGTTTATGAGCTATACTGCAGCCCACCACCAGATTGGCTGCAGCATTTTGATACAAATGCTGGTATTTTACAAATATAGGCACTTTTTAAACCAAGCAAAGATAAACAATTAAAGCCTGACTGGTCTCCCTCCATCCTCTCTGCTAGTGTTTACTTTCTCTTCATCTCTGTCCTTTCACGCTGTATTTCTAAGGAAGTGAAAAGCTGGAGGTTTGCTTACACCCTGGAAATACAAGTGGAAAACCTAACTGAGCACAAACATGTCCAAAGTGATTCACCCATTTTATAAATACAGTGCAAAGAACAGACAAACACAACTCTACCCTGCTCACATAAACTCTTCCTCTCTCGCTCCCGCTCTCATCTTTAATTTCGTGGCACTTGAATCCTGTTTTTCCTAAAGGTCCCATCACTACAAGGTCAGACAGTGGTCAGCAGACCCACGCACAGGCGATTAACTGCTTATTTGAAAGGCAAATATCCATAACTCCTCCAACTCCTTGTCTTCCTTCAGCGTTTTTGCTCTGTCTCTTGGTTAATACGCTCACGCACACTTATCTAAACCGATCCCTCCCTAATATAAACAGACCCGTCATCACAAACATACCCTTGTCTTCTCTACACACGCAAACTAATCCATGCACATACAAACACACTCTCTCTTTCTCTCTTTCTCTCTCTCTCAGATTAAAACCATCCTCAGTGGCTTTATCATCCGCGGCTATCTGGGGAAGTGGACCCTGATCATCAAGACCATCACCCTGGTTTTAGCCGTGTCTTCTGGGCTCAGTTTAGGGAAGGAGGGCCCGCTGGTACACGTGGCCTGCTGCTGTGCTAATATATTGTGTCATCTGTTCACCAAGTACCGCAAGAATGAGGCCAAACGGCGAGAGGTAGGTACTAAGGCAATTGGGATGAGAGTTGTGCAGCTGCCTGTAGGATCTGAAAGCCAGAGGAGAAGTTGTAAAATGAAATATTGAACCAAACAGGCTTTTGTAGTCTTAGGGATGCACAATATTTATCGGACGGATAATGGGAAATTTTGTGTTCTCGGTTATCGGCAATGATTAACTGATGCATAGTCTACACGCTCTGATGCAGACGTGTATAGAGCACAGTGGAGACTAGAGAGCCAAACATGTTGTCTAAGATGGGTTTTTTTTACAGTTTCAGGGAAATACAACACGGTCGTAATTTACAACACATGTTCTTCAAGGGTTCAGAGAAAAGGGGGGAAAAGGAGTTTTAACACAACAAATCTTATTAGAGCTATGGAATATTACATAACAAAATGCGAAATTATCGGTTATCTTCCATCTATGAGAGGCAGGTCATTATCGGTTATTGGTATCGGCTGAAAAAAAAAATACATATCGTGCATCCCTGCTTATAATCTTTGAGTGTATTCTGTAAAATCCTAGAAAAGCAAGCGATAAAGAAAGATAATCTTCAAATATTGAGTCTTAATTTCACCTAAACATGCAGCGGCTCCAACCATCTAATCTTTAAGTGTAAGATCACTGCTGTGATGCGCTGTTGGTGCTTTTGGCCTTTGTGACGGAAACACTGGGACCTACTGTTTTTGATCAGAGCCCATTCTGACTCGCATACTATCTAGTAAATCGACCAAAAAACATCTGTTTACAAATTTAAATCAGGCTCTTCCCTAACGGATAGTGCAGTAACTTCAATCCTGAGTTGATTAAAAGTGATGAAAGAGAATAATCAACTCCTGCCATAGATTGGGATCAGTTCCTTTGACATCTCAATACAACTGAACTTTATTCAGATGTTTGTTTTGTCTCGTGCGTAGGTGTTATCGGCAGCGGCAGCAGTGGGTGTGTCTGTGGCCTTCGGCGCTCCCATAGGAGGAGTTCTGTTCAGCCTGGAGGAGGTGAGTTACACTTATTTATTGACTACAATTATTGATTGTGGAAAGGATATCGGACGCAACACGAGACCTTAAATCCACCACAATTATATAACATATACTTTAAGCAAAATCGATTTTGTGACAGTAAATCGACAGCAGAATCTGATCGTTTTGTGTTTAACGCATCGCAACGAGTACCGGTTGTTTTATCAGCACCAGATAACAGAGCTAATCTGAATTGATTATTTTACTTATTCTGCACTTTGTGTTTAATTTTTCTTCAGTGTGTGACTCGGTGCTGAAAAAGGGTTTGCAGTGATACTTTGGGATACTTTGTTCAGCAAAACACCCATTTTTGAACCGAAGAAGCACTCGGCCGTTGAGTTGAGCTGAATATATAATCCGGAGTTTGGTTTTTATTGCAAGAGAATGTGAAAATGATCATTCCACTGCATTTTTGGCACCTGTTAAAAATGGTTCAAACTAGTAAAATTTACTTCACATCTGTATTTTATAAGTATTAATGTTATAAACCACATTGCCGAGCTCTTCCCTCACTTGTTGATAGAATTGCATGTTATTATTCATGAGGTAAATACTTAAGATGTGCTGTTTTATTTCAGCATCTCTCTGATCTTGTGTGTTGTTTGTTCTTTTCCTTTTCCTCCGTCTCGCATTTTTCCGTCAGGTGAGTTATTACTTCCCTCTGAAGACCCTGTGGCGTTCGTTCTTCGCCGCCCTGGTCGCAGCCTTCACCCTGCGCTCCATCAACCCGTTTGGAAACAGCCGCCTGGTGCTGTTCTACGTGGAGTTTCATGCCCCGTGGCACCTGGTGGAGCTGGTCCCCTTCATCCTGCTGGGGATATTTGGAGGCCTCTGGGGGGCGCTGTTCATCAAGGCCAACATCGCCTGGTGCAGGAGACGTGAGTAGAGCACTTGTGGAGAACGTGTGTGCCTTTATTGATTTAAATGAAACCTTTGCATTCTGCCCCGTGTGGCTATTAGTCAGCGTCTGTCTCTCGTAAAGGTAAGACTACTCGTCTGGGTCACTACCCCGTCATTGAGGTGCTGGTGGTGGCAGCGTTGACCGCAGTGGTCGCCTACCCGAACAGCTACACCAGGATGAGCGGAGCCGAGCTAATCTCTGAGCTGTTCAACGACTGCTCCCTGCTCGACTCGTCTCAGCTCTGCGGCTACAAACAGGTCAGCCGTCGCTTCTTTGTGTGTGTGTGTGTGTCAGAGTAGAGGGGGAAATACGGTTTGCCATTTTTATTCCCTCACAGTAAACAAATGAATAGCTTCATTTTTAGAGCATCTAATTTTAATGGTGTCGCATTGTAGGTAATTATGACAAATGCTGAAACTTTTTTTTTTTAACCTGTTAATTACAAATGCATTTTCTGCCCTTTTCTCTGTCCAACTCCCTTCTACTCCTTTTAATATTGCTTCTTTTTTTTTTGTCTCTTTCATATTTTGCAGCCAACAAACACATCAGAAACAGGCGTAGGTAACAGTTTAGCCGACCGGCCCGCAGGAGAAGGCCTGTACACTGCTCTGTGGCAGCTGGCCCTGGCCTTAATCTTCAAGATGATGATCACTGTAATTACCTTTGGCATGAAGGTTGGTCCTAACTCATTCACACCCAGAAACATTACAAATACAGCACAGTAAGTGTCACCGCTTTCCTATGAAGTCTGTTAGCGATGAGGTGTTACTGGTCGATGCGGGCTTCCTATCGATGCGCCGTTCTCTGTGAACGCTGTGAAACATGGCGTGTGAAATACCCACAGGGACAGCTGTCTCTGATATGTCTGGAACCAGACCCTGAACCAACATCATAGCTTCATTCACCGAAATTGCTCATCTGGTCCATTTTTGCAGTTCAGATGAAGTGTAATCGATCCTCTGGGGCCTTTTTTTTGTTGTTGCACGGTTTATATGCTGAGTCACAGCAGCGTGGCTCATCTGGCTCACTGAAGGATCAAGGTACTGACTCTGGGGTCAACATTTATGAAGAAAGACTTTTTTTCTCTAAACCAGCTCATAGTTGTTTTTATCACAGAAGATTGAAACTGAGTGACGGCGCATTTCCTCTCGCTGAAAATGGACAATTATCGCACATGTCTCTGCTTTATCTGTTCAGTCAGACAGTGACGCTCTTCCAGATCAGTCATCGTTCATATTGGTAACACTTTTTTAAAGTCTGCCTATTCAGCATTTATACGCAGTATATAAGCATTGAATAAGTGCTTTAGTATAAGTATTATATATTTAGTATATAATGTAGTTGTAAGCAGATATGTTTGTTAATGTATTTATTTAAAAAACCTATAGGCATCCCTTCAGTAGATAAACACATAATAAATGACAATATAGTATTGTAGAATATGTCTTCATAGGAAAGAGCACTTAAACATGTCCTCACACTACATACACATTATAGTGTGTTATAAATATTTATTCAATGCTTATATCATATGCTGCTTATAAATACTAAATGCAGAGACAGTTAAGTGGAGTAAAGCCATGAGGGAATGGTTGCGCACACCAGTGAAAGAAAAACTGTGGAGCGAATAGTCTTTTACAATGTCAGAACAACAATTGAATCTGATTGAAAAGCGGCACTGGCTAAAGCTTGATGTGTATTCGTCCTGCCAGGTCCCCTCTGGTCTCTTCATCCCCAGTATGGCGGTCGGAGCCATAGCCGGCAGGCTGCTGGGTGTCGGCATGGAGCAGCTGGCCTACTACAACCACGACTGGCTCATCTTCAAAGGGTGGTGCACGCCAGGAGCGGACTGCATCACCCCGGGGCTCTACGCTATGGTCGGAGCTGCTGCGTGTTTAGGTGAGCGGCAGTAGTGAGCACTTGGGTCGGCGAACAGACTAATCTGTGAATGCGTTTTCAGACGGCCGAAGTGAAGACGGAGCTGAGCCTGAAGGCGAAGCTTTTGATTTAGTGGCAGCTCGGAACAGACGAAATGTTGTTTGGGCATTCGAGCCGGATGTTTCCTGCACGCCTCCCTATAGTGGTATTGTGTGCGCATGCAGTACGCTCCAGGGATTAAAGGGGCGAATACGGCCAACATTTGAAGGTGCCTAAAAATTATAGGACGCGACATATCACCAGATGCTGCTCATTATACTGTCTTTGGGTTGTAATTATGTTTGGAATATGTTTGTAATTTTGTTTTGTTTTTTGCTTGCTTTAAAAAAAGTTGTTTTTTTTTCCAGATTCAATTATAGACAGAAATACTTTAATAAGGTAATTTTCAGTGTAACACCAAATTATTTATTGATTGTTGAATCTTATCAGTTTTTATTTATTTATTATCTTATTAAGCTATCAAGCTGCGAAACCAGAGTTTTTCCTTTATTCAGGCGCGCTGTGTCGCATGTTTCGTGGGTGTTGACGCATAATGAAAATGCAGTGTTCGCTTTTACCTTTCAGAGTAAACAAAGTGCTGTAAACAGATCACTGGCACGCTCCGTCACACTCAGGAAATGTTTTGTATAAAAACAGATGGGTGCTAAATTCTTACCATGAGGAGAGGGTTTCTACTACTCAGAGCATTCTGGGTAATGGGCCACATTCATCTGTCAAGTAGATCTGTTATTTGTTACTAATGTATTTATGTAGCTTTCTGACAATGTAGTACATTCCGTTTTTTTATGGTGGCCCTCGTAAAGTAGCATTTAAGGCCAGGAACGAGTAGATATCAAAGCCATGTATAATGTCCTGTTTTCTTCTCTGTTATTTGTTAGTGGAATTCCAAATGGAAAGCCGGGCGACATTTCTTCATCCGCTAAACATTTATGGAGCTTCACAGCAAAACAATGTTGCAGCATTCTCCTAAACAACTGAGGCAGATCGGGACTTGTTTTGAAACATAAACAACAGAAAAATAAATAAATAAACTGGCTCCACACGGTTCCTCCGGTGTAAACCAAGTGTCCGGAAGCCCTGAGACCCGGATTATGGCAGACTCAATAGAGCCGTTTTATGTTTTGTTTTTTTTTGTTGTAGAGGGGGCGGGTTCTTTAGGGAACAATTTTTTTGAGGGCGTATAATAAGTCTCCATTTGTGCACTTTTGAAGTACTGAGCAACTAAGAAAATATAACTTGTTTTTTTGTACTAATAAATTGATACATAAAGGATAACTGTCACAATAAAACTCGGAAATGTCAGAATCCTTTCATGTGGCAATAAATGTTGCAGATGTCTATCTAGTAAAACTCTATTTTTTGTTACAACTGGCAGCAGCTCCAGTATTTACCCTTTGTTTTTCCCAACAGCAAAGCCTAATGCACCCTTATCATACTGTAGTAATAACAACATTCATTTTGAGTTCAGATGAATCAGACAGTGATTCTTTTAACAGAAATGGCTTTAAGTCACCTGCAGGAGCCTTTCTCCAGATCATTTGTAACACTTGTCTCCAGGCGGAGTGACTCGTATGACTGTGTCGCTGGTAGTCATCATGTTTGAGCTGACCGGCGGTCTGGAATACATTGTCCCCCTCATGGCGGCGGCCATGACCAGCAAATGGGTGGCAGATGCTTTCGGGAGAGAGGGAATCTATGAGGTGAGATGTCTGTGTGTGTGTGTGTGTGTGTGTGTGATGTTGTAACTAAAACAATGTTTTTCTGTATGAATTATTTGCTGTATGACGTTCTGATGTTGCACCCCCAATTCTTTGTTTTTGTTCGAAGTCTCATACACACAGATTTAAGTTGATTTTAATGGCTCTGCAGGCTCACATCAGGCTGAATGGATACCCGTTCCTGGAGCCTAAGGAGGAGTTTGAGCACAGCAGCCTGGCTGTGGACGTGATGAGGCCCAGGAGGTCAGACCCTGCCCTGGCTGTGCTCACACAGGAGGGCATGACTGTAGGGGAGGTGGAGGTATGGACACATGCACGCGCTCATTATGGCATAAAGTAGATCATAACACACTGGAATGTAGAGCCGAAAATGGAGAGACTTGTGTGTGTATAGCTATGGATACAGATAAATATCACAACTTTAACAACAAAGAATAAAATAGAGAAGTATTCTGTCTCTTCCCTAAGGATTTGTGAATTTGTATTTGTGGCACTATATTACATAAAACATAAATTGTGTTATTTGTCCCCAGGCCTTGGTGGAAAGCACTCACTACAGTGGCTTCCCTGTGGTCGTCTCTCAGGAGTCCCAGAGGCTTGTGGGATTTGTACTCAGAAGAGACCTGCTCATATCAATCGGTCAGAACCGTTCATACATGGAAATATATAGGGAGAGCATCAACTCAAGGCTTAAAGCATATCCTATAACATTATATTATCTTGTGTAGGACACATTTTATTTTGAAAATATTGCTAATGTCCAACATCCTAGTTTGTATTTTCTATATGTCTCACTTTGATAATGAATGTTCCTCCCCACTCATTTCAGACAACGCCAGAAAGCGTCAGGAGGGCGTCGTCAGCGCTTCCAAGGTGGTCTTTACTGAGCATGCTCCAGCTCAGGCTCCTGACGCTCCGCCACACCTCCGCCTCAGAGGCATCATGGACCTGAGCCCCTTCACGGTCACCGACCACACACCTATGGACATCACTGTGGATATATTCAGGAAGCTTGGGCTACGCCAGTGTCTGGTTACACATAACGGGTGAGAACAAACTAGATTTACTTCTAAAATGTATTCTTGTAATGGTAGAAAATCCTCCGAAAGAGCATCAAGGACAAGAAAAAAAAAGGAGGAAGGTACTGATAGATGGGAGGAAAGGGGCAGTGGTGGCCTAAAGGTTGGAGAAGCAAGCTTGTGACTGGGTCGCCAGTTCAGTTGGCTGGGGAAAGTGGAAAAAAGCAGCGCTTGCCCCTCCATCAATACCACCAACTGCTCCAGTGGAGCTACTCAGTGCCTGGTAGATCAGACTGGGGAATATGTGTTAAACTGTGTCAATGTGACCAAGGGTTTCCTGCAAAAGAGAGGCTTCCTCTCAGTGAAGCTTCCCTGAATAATAAAAGGTATTTAAAAGAAAAGCAAAGACAGACAAACTGACCACACTCCCATGCCTGTAGACATTAAAGTGAGATATCTTGAGGAAATTGCGCTTGTGGAGGGACGGAAGGAGTGACAAATAAAGCTGTCAGCTCATGCATTAAAGGAAAAGCAAGGAGGCAGAGGAGTTTGGGAGGCAGACCAAGATGGTTAATGGTGGGAGAAGAGCAGAAAATTCTTCAGCTGAATTTACCCACTCGTCACTGCCACTGACCTCATGACCATACACTTATACTGTGAATCTTTCTGTAATGGTGACAGGTTAATCTGTCTGTTGACACAGTGGCCTTTGAGCTTTCACAGGTCTCTCTAATGGAAAACGTCCATGTGGACACCAGGGACATATTGAAGGTACAGCAGCAGCAAAGCTCGCATGGTATTTGCAACACAGGAAGAAGAGCAGTTCTTTCTTTCATCTTAATTAGATATTTCACGTAGCTTGTAAAAAAAATAAATCTGCTGCTTCAAAGTCATGTCTGTCGTGATTTATGGACTGGATGGGAAACTAAGCAGTCGATGAGTGTGTGTCCTGCTTTTTGATGTTTTGTTTTTTTTCTCTCTTTCTGCTAAGCTCCCCCTTCCTGTGAGCATCTATTGAGACGTTTGTCCTGGTTGATGCTGAAATGCTTGGTAAAGTTATATCCCAATTAAAACCAGCAACCTGCTTTTTAGATCCCATTCCCACATCCTTTTTTAAAACAGTCTATAGCTTTTTAGATGAAGATGTTCTTAACATTGTTAACTACTCTCTTCAGAGTGTCTTCCCCACTGCTTTTAAGACCGCCATAGTGAAACCCCATCTGAAGCAAAATAATTTAGATACCTCACTTTTTAATCAGTTAAATAATTTTATAAACTGACATAATATTTATGAACAATACCAATCTGAGCCAACCACAGTACTGAGACAGCACTGGGTAGGTTGTTAACGACATTAGGTCAAACTGTTAGGATCTGGCAGTATGCCTCGCTCCCCTCTTGTGGCCAGTGTTTCCCTTCCCTGTGTCTCTTGTCTGTTTCCCCTGTCTGTGTTTGTTTTCCAGGGCGTGGCTATCTGGTCACCCTCCTCCTACCCGAGTTTTCCCTCCACATAATCAAGCACACCTGAGATCAATCTGGCTCCTTACCACACCTGACTCCTGCTGCATATAAACCCGGTTCTTCACTTCAGTCTTCGTCTGATCGTACGTTTACCAACACGGTACTCGAGCTCTTGACTCCTTTTGCTATTTTTGAAACGTTTTTTGGATTTTGCTGATTTTGTCTCTCCTGTGCCTAGATAACAGGTCAATTCTCTCTTTGTCTGCCGCGCCCTGGAAATCTGTGTTTGTGTTTTTGAGGACTGACCTGAAAGACCTGCTTTATTGAACTCCTACCTGCCCGCTCATCCATCAGTGTTCTTGCATTTTTCTCTACAATAAATTGTATCAGTTCATTTTTTAACTCTGTCTCTGAGTTCTGCATTTTGGGTCCT
>JBBPCS010000878.1:10983739-11010297 GCA_037974645.1 Hollardia meadi | reverse complement strand
CTTTACATGCTGCCACTTGGAAGCGTCATCAGGAGGGCACGGCATAAATTTCCATAGTTATGCCGTTGACACTCAGCTATACGTTGCCGTGTCTCCTGATGACTCGGGGGCCAATTGATGTCCTTTTTAACTGTATTTTATCCTGCAGAATCGACTACTGTAATGCTCTACTTTCTGGTCTTCCTCAGAAAAATATTGCTCAATTACTACAAAACTCAGCTGCACGTGTGCTGACGAGGACCAGAAAGGGTGCGCACATTACACCAATTTTAAAATCTCTGCATTGGCCTCCTGCGTGCTTCAGGATTGATTTTAAAATCCTTTTATTGGTTTATGAAGCTCTGAACGGTCTTGGTCCTAGCTATTTTTCAGATTTACTTTTATCCTATGAACCCTCTAGAACCCTCAGGTCTTCAGGTAGTGAGCTTTTAATAATTCCCAAAGTCGGAACAAAAACTCACGGTGAGGCGTCTTTTTATTAATATGCCCCACGTCTGTGGAACAGCCTATCTGAGGGCAGCGGAGAGTGTTGATACTTTTAAAAGCAAACTCGAGACCTACCTTTATTGTTTTATTCTGTGAAGCACTTTGTGTTGCATTTTGTTTGTATGAAAAGTGCTATACAAATAAAGTCTGATTGATTGATAGCAGCCACGTTGTGTTTGGAACTGCGGCATCAACAATAACACCTCATGGAAACACCAGGAGGCCAAAAAGTTCCCACTAATTTCCACTTTAAGTTGTTTTAGATGCTGCCAGTTGGAGCTTAGTGCGGCTCTAACTAGTTTGTAACCTAGAGGTGAAATGGGCTCGTTGGATCGACTATAATTGGAACCACATCTGGAGTGGAGAAGGAATGAACGTCAACCGCTGTCAACAAGTGCCCCTGAGTACTGCTCAACATGTTGACTTCTCGCTATGTAGCAGCTTCTCCCCACCAGAACAACTTATTCTGAATAAGCAGTTTAAGGTTCACTCACTGCCTTGCCCATGGGCACGTTTGACATCACACACGGCTGTTGAAAGGCTGTTGACAGGCGTAACAACTTCTGCAGGACTCGCAAAAAAGTCATTATATTTGCTTCGGATTGAATGCTTGTTGGACAAGAATAGATGAGGTTTATACCAGAGTGGATCCACATGACAATGGAGCTTTTTTTTTTTTTTTTTTTAAAGAAATCACTCATTCTCTGGACGGAGGGTGACTGGGAACAAGAATATGGCTTAAAAAAAGGCAGAATTAGTGTTTTCATGTGAGATTTTAGAGGCTGCGAATCACTCATTGTCTGGGACTGAAGATAAGTTTGACGCACAGAAAACAGACCTTGAGGCGCATGATCTCTGCGGTCCTCTGGGGGATACTGTTAATTTCACCACTCTGACTGGCAACAATGGTGTGTTCCCAGATTATCTTTCGTTAGTATCTTTAGTTCAAGGTTGCCTCGTTGGCAGGAGTCATTTCTAGTCGTGCACAAAAACATTTCTCGCCTTGGTTTGTTTCTTTTCCTTTTGTCAGCTTAAATGTAAGTTATTTTGCAAAACGGCCCGGTTACAAGAGCTTTACTCCGAAATGAGAGGCAGAATAATGACAAAGACCACAAAAAACATCCCTGAAGCGTGTGGTTATTTTTTTTTTTACAGTATATTTGTTATCCTATTTATGCTGGTCAAACTCAAATTTGCAGGCTTAAGCGAATTAATCAGTCCTGTCAGATGATTTGTTTTTGTGTGATATTTGCACGGCAACAGATGATTTCAAGGAGACGTCTGGGCAACTCATTGGGCCAAAACTAACAGTTAGTCCATCTCTCAATACTTTTTAATGTCCTGACCATTTGTTCCTATTGAACATGTGAATCTTAAAAACCGGTCAAGGATGTATGTCTCGAGGAAGAGCGTTATTTTTACAAGGACCGGTCAGTTACTAGTGAGTTTTTATAGATGGTGTTGGTTGGATTGACTCAAAATAAACCACAGTGGCTGTGTTCATGGTGGAGGGTGACACTGGACTGGGTTTTTCACTTCCGTCTGAGGGTAAAAGAAATCGATCCACATAAGAACCTCTGTTCTTATCTCTCAGAATCGATTCACAAATGTAAAAAATAATCGTTTTTTATAAATGTTAGTTGATGTTGACAGAACGGAAAAAGGTGGCGCAAAGGGCAATCTTCAGTGCGCGCATGCTGAACTTATCTTGTAATTCCTCTTAACAAAAAGCAGCAGTTGCAAGCAAACAACTAATGTACGCAGTCTGTTTTGTTGTGCTGCCTTTAGCACGTGTTGATAACGGTGTGTTCTGCATTACCTGCATCAATCTCATCGATCACGATGGTTCGGCACGAAGACGCAGACTGTTTCAGGGCCACTGCACGTAAAAAATCCCAGTTGTCAGCTCCTGTTTCTCTACATACGTGAGTTCTGGAGGAACTAGATTTGACTTATTTTAACATCCCGTTGTTTTTGCTCTAGTTTCTACCGGTCCAGGCGTCAGGGCCTCCTTCACTCTGTTTACTCTGTGTTTTCACGTTACTCGGATCTCCTGCTGCGGGCCATTTTCCCTCTGTAACACTGAACGTAGCCACAATAGCAAGACAGGAGGCTAGACCTCCACTGTGCGTCTCTGCTTTCTGTCTTTGACTTTCCATGACGAAGTATGATAAGAAGTTCTGTGACTTGTTCTCTCACTTTTTTCCCTTTCTTTCTTTGCCATTAGGAGGCTGCTGGGAATCATCACAAAAAAAGACATACTGAAGCACATGGCGCAGATAGCCAACAGGGACCCTGACTCCATCCTCTTCAACTGAATACCTCCATCCTTCCTCTTCGTCATTCCTTCCATCTCTCCTCTGTAGAGCAGGGGATAACAAGACACCAGCTCGTAAGAAACGAATCGAAATGCACCTTTACCTCTTCAACTTTCAAAGGCTGTTAATCAAAAGCCGAGTAAGTCGAGCTCCATTTGCACAGGCGACTAAAGAACAATGGAATTCTTTTTTTCTTCTTCTTCTTCTTTTTTTTTTCTTCGTAAGATGGAGGCGTTTTGGGATTTCTGAGAGTGCACCACTGCGAGAAAAAAAAACCCCACTCTCGGAAACAATGACTCATCTTGACTGACAGTACAATTTCATGTTCAAGTACAAGGACCCAGAAGGATGTAGTACAGATACACATGGGAAATAAGTCAATGGAATATTTCACGTCTGCTCCTTTTGGCTTTCTTCTTCTTCTTCTTCTTCTTCTTCTTCTTCTTCTTCTTTTTTAAAAGGAAAAAAGTGAGAAATCTGCAACCGGCCATCTTGCTTCTCTGCTACACCTAAGAGAAAAAACATTTTAAAAGGAGGTGGGATCCTCTGATATAGATACTGACAAGAGGAGAGGAGGAGAAATAAGATAAAGGGAGGTTTGGGGAGCTCCGTGCCTGCCCTCCGGCCCTCACAGCGAGCCCAGACAGAGCACTCCGAGCTGGGCTGATGGATGCTCCACTAACCCCCCTCCTCCCTCCACTTCCCTCCCTCCTTCTGTGAGGTTTCCTGTAGCCCCCGGGTGAAGCATACAGGAGTGTGAGAAGAGGATCTAACGCACACACTTACACTCCATAAAGACTTCATGACAGCCTGGGAACTCTCCAGAAATGTCTCTTGTCATATAGACTCCTGAGATATTTTTTTTTAAAATATACGGCGTGAGACTCCAGCCTGGGAACTATGCAGTGTTGATTGGACCCTCCGATTGGCATCCCGAACACTTATATTCTCATAAAGAAATCATACACACATAATGACAATGCTGCAAAAACCATGTCATGCCTTATGGAAGGGTTGAGGTGTTTCTGGGCTGCTGTGGAAGGGCTAGAAAATACAAAAAAAAAGAGAGAATCATGACACACAAATTAATTTATGTAGCTGTAAAATTGTTTGTCCCACTAAATTATTTCACTGACCTAAATGTTGTTTTGTGTCTCTTATTTCTTAGTTTTGGATCCTCGTCCTGTGAAGTTTCTGGATATTTTATCTCATTCGATAAATATAAATGAAATAATCTGACTGGAAAAAAAATGTGTTTCGGCTATCGGAATGTCTAAATATTCTTAATCTTATTCATACATTAGTTAAAGCCTAAACAATGGGTGATGTGAACAGATTAGAATTCCATAAGGAGTTTCAGAATGGATTCGGATTTGATAACATAAAAACTACAAACCCTAAAAAAAAAAAAAAAAAAAGCTAGAAAACTTTTCCCGTCAGTTTTATTTCCCTTGGCCTCCATCACTCCGTCACTCTGCCAGCTCAGACATTATATTACCATCCAGTTTTCCTGCTGATTCGCTCTCATGAGAAGAATAACATTTTGAAGTTTGAAGTCTTTAAAGACACTTTAAAGACTCATAAAGTTCAGCCTGTGGTTTCTCGGCTCTGTGCGCTTTATTTGTCCACTGAATCAATTTTCTCTTTTCACTCTCCGTCACTCCTGGGAGCTGCTCTGCGCTGCCAGTAAAAACACTGCACTCATGCTGAAATTTGAAACTTCTGGAGACCTTCAGTCAGTTTGAGCACCAAAAAGGTAACTTCCTGGCAACAAGCACTTGGCAAAAAAAACAAAAAACATACTGCATATTAATTTAAATTGTTTTGGGTTTTCACCCAACAACTTTTGGTTCACTCTCACTGCTGGCCACTGCGTTCTGAGTGGGAAATGATCTCAAATCCCCACTGTATGCTACCTGTCCAGTGCCAAAATGAAACAAACAAACAAAGCGAACACTGTGGAGCATTTAGCGGCCGGAGAGCCTAAAGGTAGAGACCAAAAAACAGAACATAAAAGGGGAGTGAATGTTGGACTTGTGTTCATCATGTGGACACAAAAGTGATTTTAAATGAATGCTTATGTTGCGACGTGTCTACTGGAGGTGTTAAATCGTTGATATAGAAATGTGGGCGGTCGAGATCGGCTAATAAAGAAATACGACTTGTGTTGGGAGATGCAGACAAAATCAATATAAACATGAGAAAATGAACGTGGTACTGGTTAACTTGAAATTAAATTAATTTCCTGGGGCGTGTCTTATTAGCTCTATGCTTCCACTGGGACATATACAGCACAATACTACAATACAGTTCTATAATATCGCCCGCAGTAACTGAATTTAATTTTTAACTAGCATTGTGTTCAATATCTCGCGCTTATTACCAACCAAATGTCAAGAAAATCCAAAGTCTGGGTGAAGTCCACAAAACTAACATGTAGCAGCATTCCCCTGAAACACCTGGAGAAGCCGGGGAAACATTTCGCAGACTAAGAAACTTCACTCGACTTTGCGTCGACATCAGGCTGACGATGAGGAATTCTTCGGTTTCGGGGCGAACTGTTCCTTTTAACGCCCGGCTAATATTATTCCCTTTTGTCTTTTGTTTTTATGTGGCGCGAGTGCTTCTCAGAATCAGAGTCAAGTCAAATGTAACATTATCCTCCCTCACTTGTGTCCTGCTCTACTTGTTTTTGTGCAGTACGGTCTGTGCCAACATATTTCATGTCTCTATTATTCCATCTGTTTTCAGTTGACGTGTGTCGCAAGACAAACTCGCTGTATGAAGTAGTCTCGGCCTACATTTTTATTTATTGTGTTAAGTTATTGCCACAGAAATAACACTGAAGTGAGTTGATTCCTTTCAGATAATTGACTTCATGATCACTGATTAAGCAAGAGTAGATGAGAGCCACATGCACTTAATTACCGAATAGAAATACATTTGTGAACATGATTTGATTTAATATCTTTAAAGCCAGTAATTATACTAATTATTTCATGTCCTCTCTCTCTCTCTCTCTATATATATATATATCTATATATATATATCTATATATATATATGTATGTATGTATGTATGTATTTCCCCGAAAGATGACTCCTAATGACTTTGATGATCCCTCGACTTTTCTTCTAGTGCCGCCAAGGTCGACATTTTGTGCTTTTGTGCTCAACAGTTGGATGGATTACCATGAAATTCATTACACACATTCACCGGCCCCTCAGGGTGAATTGTAACAACTTGGAAAGTTTCCTCTAGCACGTCATCAAGTCAGAATTTGAAGGTTTTCCAATCCTTTGCTTCGCCACCACATGCCAAAGAAAATTAATGGCATTCCCGTTCGCCTCAGCTCTAATTTGTGGTTGGTGCTAATTAGCAAATATTAGCATGCTAACACGCTAAACTAAGATACTGGATTAGTGAAGATTATACCTGTTAGATCAAAAAATCTGAACCTTCACAGGCACAGATGTTGCTGCAGAAGTTGTTACACTGCTAAGCGGTGCTGTTAATTGTTAGTCGAAGCAGCCCCCCAGTGGCTTTAAGTTTAGTCTTGTCCACTGCGCGACACATTTAAATAACATCAATGTAATTTATAAGTGTTTTCTTACGTTTAGACTCGTCGACTAAGTTAAAACTTTCCGTTTAAATGTCAGAAATCCGCGGGTAGGAACATCCCTATGAGCATGCTGATGCTCAGAGAGCCAGTAGCATGGCTGTTATCTAGCTATTAGTCTTGTTGTTGTATTTAGTAAAGAAAATTAAATATGCTTCATGTTTTTTCATTGATTAGGCCGAAAGGTTTTCCTATATTATTTGTGTAATTACATCAATGTGGATCTGGTGCCACAGATGAACCCTCTGTGTGTGTTTATATTGCGCACCCTCCGGGGTTAAAGGTGTCATTCTTGACTCATCGTCTCCAAACAGCAAGTCACAGCTCATTTCTGGCCACATAATCTCCTGTGAGACGCAGTTTCAGGGCAGCAAAGATGGAGAGGAAGTGCGTGCGTGCGTGTGTGTGTGTGTGTGTGTGTGTGTGTGTGTGTGTGTGTGTGTCTGCATGTGGACTCAATTTTTTTGCATGTCTGTGTGTCAGTGAACTGTTTCCTGGGGCATGCATGACTGGACTTGTGTGAGAACGGGTTGTGTGTGTGTGTGTGTGTGTGTGCGTGCGCATTGTAGCCGGCTTGACTCAGTGTATTCTTGAGCTCAGTTCCTGTTGCTGAGACTTCACATGGGGCTCGTGTTACTGACCCGCTCGTGGCTTCTGAATTCTCATACCTCAAGCACACTTACACACACGCACGCACACACACAGGTTGTTAATTCCTCCTTTATAAAACCTTTTTGACTTTCTGGTTCTGGTGGGGGGTTTTTTTTTTTAAACTCTGTGTTCCTTTATCCATTATTCTCCAAGATCTGTTGCCCTACCTCATTTGCCTCTCTCATATCAATCACCCTGTTCCCAGGCCTGCCATTGTCTCGGGGGCGCATTACAAAGCAGTGACAACATTTCGATGCGGTAATGGGCCAATTCAAAGTGTCATCCTACACCCTGAAGTGTCAGATCTCTTCTCTTGCCTTACCTTTTCTATCTCTGTGTGTGCGTTCCTCTCTTTGCATCTCAAGCATGCAAAGAAGATGACGTGAGTGCGTTCTCCCGAGGGCAGGAAACGGCGGGCAAATATTTGGGAGCGAGCGCCGTCTGTGTAGTTGTTTTGTGTGTGTTTGTGTTTCAAGGAATGCAACCCAATCCGCTCCACTGTGTTGTGTCTCTGCCCTCTCGGCCTCACCTGAGGTTATAAGGTGGAGGTTCCCACAGCTTCGGTCGCAGCCTGCTGCTCATGTAACACAGAATAATCACGTTGACCTTTCGCTACCAAACATTTGAACTGTCTGAGCACAAAGGGTTCAGACATTTAGAGATCGAGGAGTATGCAAGATGTCTGATAAGGCGGATGTCATGAATCCACTTGTAACACGGTAAACTCCAAAAGTACAAAGCTCAGTTAAATGTCTTATTATTTAAATGATTTAAACCTGCATTAGCTGTTTGTTTCTTTTTTAGGCCACATGGGGGCACCGCAACAGTGCTCATCGTAACACCGACATATTATCACCGTATAAAGTCGAACGTGTTAGCAAACGGGTGCGTATTACACAACCAGCAGATACGTAGCAACATTAACATTCATACTTCCCCTGAGGGAAGTATTTTACTGTTTTGCTGCTAAATGTTCCACCATGTTCACCGGCTAGTTGCTAACTTTGGTTGCGGCGAGGTAGCATAGACGTAATCAGGGCCTTTTTGCTGACAACGGCACTGATTAGCGAGGTGAGTGTGAAACAACACGATAAAGTTGCAAAACTAGCTCAAAGACACTAAAGTGCTCTTTAGAGCTTTGGGAACGTCAAAAAAGTCTGTTGGTTTGTCGCTACAAGCGATCTCTTTCGCATTACACGTTGTCCTCTGATCCATTTAGTGTTGATTAGTGCAGCTTTAAGATCTGCTGACAAGTCATGGCACTTATGAACCCGAAAGGATGCGACCCCTCTACATTTTAAACAAGGACTTTCAGAGAATTGATCTCTCCCAGTCGGGCCATATCTAACTTGTAATCAAATAGTTTGAACCCTCCCTGAACTCGGTGGAAGGTCAAGAAACTATTTATGCCCTGTGGTATCTGAAACTTCTTTAAAAAGTTTTAGGATCAGAAAAAAAAAAAATAGGATGCCCCCTCAAAGTGAAAGCCAATCTGAAATATACAACTTTAACCCCAAAGTGGTGCTGGAGACCGGTGCTATTTTCTAACAAAGTTTTATCCCTTTGATATTTTTGCATTAGTTTCCTTTTCCTTTTCTGGCCGTTTTGGCCTCTGCTGGTAGTTAATCAAATGAAACAACCCCACAAGCAAGGCACTGCTTCTTATTAAGAGCTCTCAAGGCAGTGAGGATAAGAACCGCTGGTCAAAGTTTAAAGGTGATAAGGCTGTGATGGAATCCAGAGGAAGTTGGAAACTGAAAACTTCTAACGGTCCAACATATACTCTGGAAATTATCTAAAATATACCAGTGCCATGTTGTTTTTTTACGGTTTTGGTTTAAACCCAGACACATCACTTATTGGGTCGTCGAGGGCTTGCATTGCCTTTGGTGTGATGACGAGAACCGACCTCCACAACACACCGGGGGGGAAAAAAATAGATGTGGTTGCAATCAGTACAGCACATTGTAGCTGGAAAATAGCTTGAGGTCATGGAGCGGGACGGGGGCCCATTTATGTCCCCGAGCTGCAATATAATCCCATTTTGGCACTTTGCTAACTTCATGGAGTACATGCCCGACATTTAACACACTCCACCGAGTCCATTATTTCAAAGAAGCTTACATCATCACCCCACGTTGATTTATATTGGTAAAGTGCACTGTATGTGATTTCTAAAGGTCTCTCAGTCGAAACAGAACAGTCTTCATTTTTAATTAACCACCATTGCCGATAAAGTCTTATCTCTTAACCTTTAATAATACCTAAAATATTTTATATTATGGAAATCCTAAAGCTAATTAATTATAATTAAGCTAATAATTAATTAATTAATTAATTAAAAAGGTAAATTAAAAATTACATTAACAACCACTTCACTGCCTGGTAAGGAAATTATGATTTTTATGGTAAAATCCTAACATTTAGGGTTTGTATTAACAGCAGCAGTTTGTGTGTCAGTCACCATCAAGTACAGTTATTTTAGTGCGGAAGTTTGTTTTTTAAAAATCTTCCCAACACTGGCAGGCCTCTACTCGGATTATAACTCCCATCTTTATCGCCTGTTCAATCTTAGTCCAAACACTTAAACTGTTTTGAACGTACCCTGGAATACAGTTACAAAAACAACCAGTGGACTATGTGCAGCAGAATCGGTCATCTACCTGTCACTCGGGGAATGAACGGTGTGCCTTTATGACTGACCCACTCCAACGCTCTGTAGCTCTGCGCTGCCCTCAGCGTGTTTTCTACATCCATTACATTTTTAAACAAACCCCACCTATCATGACTGTCCATCAGAGGATACTGATATTGATTTTTATCATGCTTGATGTGTTCCAATATTCCTGAAAAGTCCACACTGTAGCAGTTTCCTGTGCGTTAGATATTCTTGACTTAATTTCCATAACGTGGCCCAGATTTTAATCGCTGCAACCTCCAGTCAAGTTTATTTTCATACCTCACAGTGTGTTCCAGAAACTTTACATGCTCCCCACGTATTCCCAGTCTGGACGTTATTAAGTCTTTCCAAAACACTCATGTTTTAGTGTCCTGAAGTCCAGTTGATATGTTTGACAAATGATTATTTTACTTGTCATTGATATATAGTGCCCCCATGGCTGGTTAACTATGGTGCTGTTCATTCTTATGTATCTTGATTCCAAGTCCCTGCATGAACAGAGGTTTCCCATTTCCCCATCAAATTCATTCATCTTATTTAATGTTTCATTTTCAGGAAAAATCCCTCTTTAACCAGACAGATAAAATGATATTAGAATCTCACTGGAGAGTTGTGTTGCTGTTTGAGACCTCTGACTCATTATATAATATTAGAGAGCACACAAGTTGAGTTTAAAACCGTATTTATTCATTTTTTTAGACGACATACTGTCACCTCATAACCAACATGTTAGCAAACAGTTGCCTATTTACACATCCGGCAGATTTTAAGTCGTGTTTTGGCAACCAGAAAAAATGTAAGTCTAATATTCACACTCCTGTTTTGAGCTCCGTTTTGGTCTCCACCAACTTCTGCAGGAATATCTGTCTCTAAAAGCTCCACCATGTTGACCAGCTGGCTGCAAATTTTGTCTGTCTGCTGTTTGGTGCTGGGCAGGAATATACACTGGCTCTGTGGAGCATTTTTTTGTTGAAAACAGCTGCCCGCTGCGTCTTTTTGGACTCCCTAAAACTTTTTTTGAGGACGGTGCATGCTTTGCCCAATGTAAGGCGATGCGCATCAGGCACAGGACGCGTTGTGCGATGCAGGATGCAAGACGTGGAGGAGCCAAATGGTGAGATTGTTGTTGTTATTAATAATAATACAGATTAATACAGCATAATGACAGGCGGTGATGCTTGGCCAAATGCACAGTGTGTTGAATGTGGTGAAATCCTGTATTTTGTTTTGAATTTTTTGATCACGTCATGATTGTTTTTGTCATTTATTTGGAAAGGTCGTCCTCAGAAACGGGCCTTAAGTTAGAAAAGGCGAAAAATAAATAAATAAATCATTTAACAGAAATACCGGGCCTTCATAGGAATAATCACCCAAGTTTTGGCACATTTTACTAAAAAACTGGCAACGTTGTTTTCTAAACTTTTGGCTTTTTTTGTACATTTCTTGATACAGAAATATCAGCGATAACATGACATGGGTTAATTAATAATTAAAGCAGCTCTTCTTCTCATATCACTAACTTTATCCTTCTCTTCTCTACCTCCCTCTCTTAGACACATCCAAACAAGTTATGTCACCTTCGTGACATTAATCAACTCCTACAAAGCACAATTTGTAATGTTTTCCCTCAATAAGAACGCATCCTGTTAACCTAACACATTTTTCCATCATGGGAATATTTTGTTTCTGTTCCCAACAAATGAGTGCAATAAAAGTGCTTTCCTCATCTTTAATTTCATCCAGATCGGCTGAGATATTTCATTTCTCAGACAAGCCTCTTCATCTGTTTGTGTGAAAAAGCAATGACTCCGGGCCACACGGCTTTTCATTTTCACATTCTCCGCGGGTTGTTTCCTTCAGCTTCCTGCGACAAACCCTTTGTGTGCCAAGGGGGAGCTGCTTTACGACCTTATCAAAGGCTTAATACTGTTTGTTGCTTCACTGCAGGAATAACTACATTGTTTAGGTGCCCTGCAAGGTATTCTGATAGCACCACTCCCACTGATTCTGAAATTCCCATTTCCAATGACCGGTAGTCGGGGCATCAGGGTTGAAACAGTAGTATTGTTTTCCTATAAAAATGTGTGTGTGTGTCAGGTTGAGCGCTTGTCTGGCCCCAGTTAGTCTCTTCAGGATGTTTTGGGTTTGTGTGTGTGTGTGTGTGTGTGTGTGTGTGTGTGTGTGTGTGTGTGTGTGTGTGTGTGTGTGTGTGTGTGTGTGCCTTGCAGCCTTATAAAAACTAATTTCCTGGCTGGCTCTTAGGAAAACAGAGAGTATGTTGTGTATTAATGCAGGAGACGCGGAGAGAACGGCAGCACTGTTGATATGAAGGGTGTGTGGCAGCTCTGTGATGGATGTGTTGTGTTGGTGTGTGTGTGAGAAAAGGGAGGAGGGGGGGGGGAAGCGGAGCGCAGTATGAGGAGAATGCTGATGTGCAGATAACTGCTGTATGTAGGTGACTGCGTGGTGTGTATGTGTGTGTCAGGAAGGGCGGTTCTGTATTGAGCAACCAGGTTAAAAAAGCCAAGAGGTCTTTTGTTAACACTCTTATGAAAACACAGCGGGTCAGAGAAAAGTAGATAAAGTCTTAAATATGACCATTTATCAAAAAGTTCTAGACAGGACTCTTGTTTTTCTTTGCCTTAGCAGTTGGTTTAAATAAAGTCGCATGCACCGTTTGTTGTGATGTGATAATGATGTTAAATAAAAGTTGCACCGCTGAGCATGTTGTGGAATATATGCACGGTTTTGTGAATCTCCCTGTTGCCGCCATGCCAACACGTTCTCATCGCAGGTCGTCGGATGCCGCCGCTTTGTCATGTGCAGACAATCTTCCAGACGCACACGATCTAAGTCACTTTGGTTAAGTTTAGGCACAAAACCCACGTGGTTGGATTTAGAGGAAAAAACAGTAACAATTGGTTTTACAGGAGATGCAAAATTCTGATTTCCTGGGTCAAAGTCGTGTATGTTACCCACCACTCAACCCCGACCTCCACCTCTTGTGGGACTTTGTGGCTTTGTAAACAACGTCGAGGTATGCAGTTGATTCGATGGTCTCATACCGAGTGTTTACATCGGTGGTACATTAAAGCCCACTGAGTCTCATCCAGACGCCAAAGTGTACCTTTTGTTTTCTGGATAACGAAGAACGGGCTGGTCGTCCAACTCAGAAGAGTATATATACTGTGTATATATATATATATATATATTAACAGTGTAAAGTCTTCAGAATGAGTCAGTAATGTCAGTTACACAGCCACACTGGCTAATAATAGCCACTAGTCCTACCTGGACAGTTAAGACTGGAGCGGCAAAACATGTGGTCTAGTGTCATCGTTGTTTGTTAAAACCGTCCTTTTGCTGAAAAGTTCTATATTTAAAGTTTTAAATCATGTGATTTCAAAAGGAGAACAGTAGGAAGGAAAGATAAAAGCAGCAGCTGTATCCCGCTGGGCCGATGCTTACAGACACATGTCCAGCGGTCTTAATAATAACATCAATGTGTTCTTAGGTGTGCTGGAGGAGCTGAAAGCATCTGCAAGTGCTTTGCCGCTAATCTCACTCACCCAATAAAGCTGCAGCCTCCTCACGGAGACTTGTGAAGGACGCAATCACGCTTTTGGTTTTAAGATCGGAGCAAATGTTGCCGTGAATGAATCCAGAATGTCCAGTGAAGCCGTTAACACTTTTGAAACAAGTAGTCCTGCTCGGTCATACTGCTACTGTTACTTCTCACTGAGCTGAGTTATGCTGGTTGAGTTGAGTTGAGTTATTTTTTTCTTACGGATGCATCTCCCAGGATCTCAGATCCAGCCGCTGCCCTTTGACCTGAGTTCCTGGGTTTAGTATCTAAAGTATCAATATGGGGTTTTTCAATTTTAGTTTCTCTCCTTTGAAAGTTCCCTTAAGGTTGCCACTTAAACATGGTCCTCTTTAAAATACCAGTTTATTTTTTAAAAATGTATCTGAGCTCTTAGAAAGAAAAGGGGGAAAATAATTCCTGTTGACAGATGATTCTTGTTTCACTGTGCACACAATTAACTCGCAACACTTTACAATAGCTAAAATAACCATTTTTGAACAACACTGTCTGTTTTTGCTATCTCATTTTCAAAATAAAACACATCTGGCCTCCCACACTTTCCAGCATGTCCACATTAGCTTCAACCACAACTCAAATTCACACAAATTGCCTTTTGAGCGTCACTAGAGCTGAATAATTTAAAATGTTTGAATACCGAAATGAAAAATGGGGCGATGGGCTTTTCTTTTATGGTTTTTATTACGTGCACACACACCATATATATTAAAGTGATGGCCTCTAGCCTGGGTTACACCTGTTGTCAATACGCCATGAACCAGGCACTGGAATTCAAATATTTCATGGGTTCAAAACAGACGAATGAGGCCATTAAAATGACTGATTGCAGTTGATGATGAACTCGCTCCTATACGTTTCCTGCCTCCCCTGCAAATAAAGACTCCAGTGGGGATCCATATAGACTGTCAGGGAAAAGCAAGGACAGGAGTGTTGACACTGAAGCGGCAGTAACATCAGAGATTCACATTCAGTTTACAGTAACTCAGGCTTAACTTAATGTCGAGCTGATGTTTGGATATCAGCAGAAACCAGAACCATGCAGCTTTTAGACCAGTCGCTGAAAGAAAGACCGGCGTGAAAGCCAGTTGAATATGACGAAACAATTACAGTGACATAAAATAACTAACGGACATTAATCCTCATGTCTACCTTAGTCGATTGGAATGGAAAATAAAGATGTCATGCAAATTCCCTCGTGATTTGGTGGACAAAAGGGACAGTGTATGCAAGAGTGTGTGTCTTTGTAAATGAAAGCAATGTTCAGTTTCGTACCCTGCAGAGGGCATAGGAATGTTCGTAATTGTAGCATCCATGATAACATCAGATTCCAAGACTAATTGAAACATTATCTGGAACAAGTAAAGTGTGTGTGACTTGAGGAGCACATGAGAGATGATACATGAACAGTGGTGGATTATTCAGATCCTTTAATGAAGTAAAAGCAGTAATTCCACACTGTAAAAATACGCCTTTACAAGTTAAAGTGCTGCTCTGACAATGTTCTTAAATCCTGGAGTGAGCGGATTTGTCTGTCACCTCCAAGTCCTCGCTGAAGGAGTTCACACAATGCTGTTTGAGACAATCCCCGCCAGATAAATCTCTCTGTATTTTGCAGTGTACCAGAGTTTGTGAACCGGCGTCGGAGGCGACTTTCCCACGCTGGCTTGCGTGATGCATGTAAGCGGAGATTGGTATCCAGAGCAAATGTACCGACGGGGTACGCCTGTTCTCATCTCCAGCTCGTCGGATATCGACGTTTTTGTCACGGCCCTTCGCGTCCCATCCAGACACACAAGGTACCCTTTGGCGTCAGGCAAAGACGCACACGGGTTTAATGTACCTGCAATGTAAAGCCGTTGGCGTCAGTAACGTGACTTACTTTCCAAAGCGAGAACAGAGGTCGGGGTTGAGTGGAGGGTAACACACACGTCGCCAGTCTTTTCCCAAACCCAACCACGTGATTTTTGTGCCTAAATGTAACCAAACGCCACCAATGTTTTGTGCCTAAACCTAACCAAAGTAGCGTAGACCTTGTGCGTCAGGATAAGACGCGTGGGGGTGGCGAGCCTTTGCGTGTCAGCCAGGAACGCCAAAGGGCCCGTTGTGCGTCAGGAAAGGCTTAACGTGTCGGCCGGCGATGCCAAAGGGTACCTTGCATGTCTGGATAAGATGCAACGGGTGACGAGCTGGGATGAGAACGGGTTGTGGCTTCAGTAGGGGCTACAGGCTACAGCATAGAAGTATGTCAGAGCCTACGGCTTCATATGTATGTCAACAGGGGTTGTGTAATTACTATTTCTGCCAGAAGAGGGAGACAGAAGTTCCACACTGCTGGTTTAAGTAATGAAATTTGAAGTTTTCAATGCAGAAAAATGTCCCCTGTGACTTTTCTACTATTCCATCATTAGATTATTATTACTCATGCATTGATGTAAAAGCATGTCCATAGCTAATTCAGTGACTCAGAGACAATTACTTGTGTTTATGTTACCCAAAGCAGGATGGGAACTGCAGTGCCAAAATTCAAAAGGTATACGTATATCCTAACTGGAAAAAAAAAAAAAAAATGATAGGAGCGTCTCAATCATTTTTAAACAACACTATTGCATATTAAAGAATGTCACATTAACATTGCTGTGACACTCGCCTCCATCCATTCATACTGGAGTTGTGAGAGTGAGAGTTGGAGAAGTGTTGGTAGGGGCGGTGTTGGGGTGGGGATCTGTATTCACCCCCTTTGCTTTGAAACCGATACCTACGATCAGGTCAACCAATTGCCTTCAGAAGTCAAACAATTAGTTAAATTGAAGCCACCTATCTCAATACAGATAGTTCTCAATATAAAGGGCGGCACGGTGGTGCAGTGGTTAGCACTGTCGCCTCACAGCAAGAAGGTCCTGGGTCTGATTTCCGGCAGGGTCAGGGTCTTTCTGTGTGGAGTTCTCCCCATGTCTGCGTGGTCTCCCTCCGGGTACTCTGCCTTCCTCCCACAGTCCAAAGACATGCAAGTTAGGTTAATTGGTGACTCTAAATTGCCGGTAGGTGTGAATGTGTGTGTGGTTGTTTGTCTCCTTATGTGAGCCCTGTGATGAACCGGCGACCTGTCCAGGATGTACCCCGCCTCTCGCCTGATGGGCTCCGGCCCCCCTCGACCCTGCATAGGATATAAGCGGTGATAGATAATGGATGGATGGATGGATGGATGGATGGATGGATGGATGGATAAAAAAACCTAAAATGGCTCCATACAGCTCGTCTGGTGTGATCCAAGTCTCCAGAAGCCCAATACCTCGAATTGATTTGAAAAGATGGTCATTTTTATTTTTACACCCCTTTATTCCTTTAACGTCTTAAAATGACCCAGCCAAAACCTATTCTACATCTTCAGAGCACCATGCATGTTCTGCTAACCAAATTGTAAAAAGCCTCATAAAATCAACTTGAATTCCAGGTTGTAACACTGCAAAATATGGAAAGTCCTTGAACTGTCCTTGAACATGCATAGTACTCCTGGCAAACCAACTGATGCCATTTGTGGCCCAACATGTGCTTAATTTCATTACTTGCTTCGAAAGTCATTACAAAACCATAAAACCAAAACAAATGGGCATAATCTTTCCCAGTGCTTACGCGTCTAATGCACATTAAGGTTTTACTTGTTTATTAATTTAATTTCATCTCCATATGTCGGGGGGGTGAGGTCTGCACTGTAAAATATGACAAAACATTCCTTCATTGACTTCAGCCCTGCATCCACATTACACAGACCGAATTGAATATCTATAGCTGTTACCTGGAGGTCGGTTTGCGCAAGATCATTATTACCAGGAGACCTCATTCCACACGAAAATTATGGCTGGCAATTTCTGCTATAATTTGTATTTGACAAATTCCAGATGTGTTAGATTCAAATGAGGTGAAAATTACTGGCAGTCCCTGCAGTTATCACAAATTAGCGGATATCCCCAGATAATACAATTACAAGATTAAGCTTTTAGCCAAGCAAATAGATTTAAAACACCTTTGTTATTTGAATGGCTTGGGGACACATATAATGTACAGTACACGTGTTACTGCGTGTGGTTATAGTGCCAAAATTTAAGTTAAGGCAGCATCTGTAGTTGAGCTCACAAGCTCACAGCTGCTATTCAAGCTGGGTCCCAAATGACTAAATCTTATTATGTACGCAGGTTTGAGCTATAATTAAAAAAAATATCAAAATATTAGAAAATATAAATAAAATTTTTGCATTTTTAGAGCTTCTTAGCAGTAGAAATAGCCCAAAATTAAAAGTTCAGTTGTTAATAAATTCCAAATAATGAAACTGAATCATGTAATGCAAGTGGCATATTTTGTTTTAGGTTTAATTCGGACGACAACAACAAAAAAAGAGCACAAATAACACAAAAAGCATCATTTTTTTAATAATCCTTAAATAATCATTCCTCAAGTGGTATCAAATTAGGTTTTTGACGAGAAGATTTGAACTGAGCAATATCTACATTCACACACAATGCTTTGAGGGAGTGGTGCGCAAAATAAAAATGTACAAAGATCTAGAAAAGTGTAATCCAGGACAACAATACTGCTCTAAAACAGCTGTTATACAAGTATAGGTGTGGTGAGAAAACAAATTAAGTGTGCATTTTGAGGCGGGAGGCGGACGACACTTGTAAGCTGAATTTGAGCTAAGGAATAGTTGCTTTGCCTCCACAAGTGGGGCTGATCTGAGGCATGTGTTGCTATCATTGAGAACTGAATATAAATTTGATTTGTTAAAAAACAACAACTTGCAGGCCAGTAAAGTGTGGACAACATTGTCCCGTCCTCACCTCTTCCAGGGGTGTATTTACACTTTGAGCTTCAGTTTACGCTTAAAGTTAAAGCCCTCACAAGCGTAGTCGTACAAGCCCAATTATGTTTTTCTGTATTCTGAAATGTAATGTTCTGGAGAGCCGAAGGTCCGGATTGATTTACCCTCTTCGGTTGCATTTGCCAAATTTGCCGAATGTGATTATACTCCTAGAAACACTGTTTTCCATTGTGTCATGCTCAGATAAATGCTGGCAACATCATAGTCAGTGGAACAATGTCCGTAATCTGGTCCTGATGAGTTGACATGTTGGTCCATCTAAATTCCAGCAACATAATGTCACAGCGTATTGGTCCAGTTGTGTTAATCCCCAGCCACAGTTTGGGAGGGGGGGGGGCCACTTGGGTTTCAACAGTCATAAATTTTATGAGTCATAGAATTTTCTTGGAGCTCTAATCTCTTTGAGAATTGAATTAGTTGCACCTGGAGGAGCCACGTTTTTCTAGAGAGAACGCTAGCAAACTGGCTAAAAAGTGGAACCACCAAGCAGCAACTGGGATTAAACAGTGAGGTGAACGTGGCATTGGCGACGTTAGAGGCTCACGGGTCTAGTGACGTGTATTGTGAATACTGTAAATAACGCTATGCTCAGTCTGTTTCACCTGAGAAACCCTGCAACCGCTTACTGTCTTCTACAACGATGGTTTCCCCCGGAGCTAACAGTGCAGTCTCCGCTGCAGGAGACATAACGTTAACACAGCGGGGACCGCCTACCTTCCCCTCATTTTGTCACTCACATACAGGCAAAACACTATAAAATGCTTTCAGGTGAATAAGTTCATTTACCTTAATTCCCAGTTGTGTTTCATATTGAACCCCCAAAGAATTGGAATCAAATTGCTTATCCTAATTTCTGTGCCTTTTTTTTTTTTTTTTTTCTCGATGAGATTGAACTCGAACAATGAAATTATTTTTGCTTCAAATGTATATACAGTACCACACTGCACACACACAGTGCATTTCGGTGAGAAACGGTAAATATAAACATATTAACATTTAAAATATTATTTAAAAAAAGCTCTACGGCTACATCTTTACCATCATCGTAACAGTGGCTGGTTGGTAGTGTGTTCCCACCCTCTCCAGATCTAAACAAAAAAACAAGAAAAACCAACAGCTGTGCTTTGGACAGGGCTTGTGAAATGTCCCTTGAAAATATATAATTATGTTCAGCAAGCCACACTATTTTTAAAAAATGGGATCTGCGATGGGAGCTCAAACAGGACACTGATTTATATGAGGGTTAGAGCTCACAGCATGGGTTTTCATGTGAATCTGAGACTCTGAATTTGAATTTCATACAGTGACTGGTGTTAAAGCGCTTAGTCCCAGCTTTAGTTTGTTGGTGTTTAGATCCACATCTGTTGAACACCGGTGGAATTGTCGTCATTTTAATTGACAGTCCCCAAATTTTTCAGGACCGAAACTTAGCTGGACAAGTTTAGTGTGAGCTTAAATGAAGTAAATCTCATGAATATATGTTTGTAACTCCTTTCAAGTCTCTGGTTTTCTGCAGTTAAAACACATGGTCTGGTCAAGACCACCAGTTTGGTGGTCACTCTCCATCCAATATGGATGGGAACATCCTCCAATATTGATAAAACTTAAAGTCAGTTTAACGTCCTACTCATTATTTCATTACAAACCCACCCAACGTATAATAGAGGCCAAAACAACTTTAATTTTGTTCTAATACCGATTAATTTGCGATGGCTGAATTGGCCTCTCTTCTCATGACGATTTAATTATGAACATCAGCTTTTGTTCCTCAGAATGCAGCTTGATTTGATTTAAATGTCCGCAGTTATTGAGATGATTTGGGATGACACGGTGCCACGCTGTGCAGGCAGGCAGGCAGGCTTATGGTTTTTATGGGTTTAAGCATAAGCAGAGCATAGTGCAGCATGTGCAGTAACACAACCCAGTGAAACGTTGTGTAATAGTGCTGAGTGATGAGCATGCTCACACTGCAGGGTGCCGCAAATTAAGATCATTTAAATGCCAGGACATTAATCGACCAGTTCATGAGTTGTGTTGTGATCTTTGGACTAAATCCCAACAGAACTACTGCCTTTTTTTTTTTTTTGTTTTTGTGCAACAGTTGGGTACCTAATGGATCTCTGGAGGTATTCACTTAAATTCTCTTAAATGTTCAAGCTTTTGGTATCTGTGGCAACTCAGTGTCACAGATTTGAGATGAAACCTCTAAACCTCTTTTAAATTGTCCAATGCCGCAAAACTGAAGAACCTTGTTTTGTCTTCGTTTCTTTCCCATTTATCATTTTGTAACCCTTCAGATTCATCACGTGTCCCTCCCAGATTGGGAACATCTGATCTAGATTACACATTTTCTAAAGCATTTAATGACCGTATGACGTGTGTGAAGGTCGTAACTGAAATGCCAAAACAATGGTTGTTTATAACTTAGATGTCTCAAAAAAAAAAAAAGTTCACTTTCAACCAATTTTATTCCAGTTTTAACTAAACTATTATTACTCCGGGATATTTGGGCTTCATTTTTGTAAAATGGGAGGAAGTGGAGACGCTCAACTTAATTATTTTATTTGGATTCTGTAGGCAGAGTGGGCGGGGCTTGTGGTGTCTAGACTGGAACTTGTCAGGACAAACCTGGAAGTTGTTTTAATAGACTAAACTTGATTTACTATTTACAGAACGGCCTCGGAAATGAGCTTCACATCATTTTTTGAAAGCTAGAATAAACTTTAGTCAGCTACCAAATGATTTCCCCTCATCAAGGCTACTAGCATCATCGGACGATAGTAAAAAGCAACTTATCGTCACTTATGCGTCGACACGGAGAGGGAGACATACTGTTAAATAAACAAAACATCTTTTGTGACCATCCATGTTTGTTTTGGTACAAGCACATATAACAATTGGCGGTCTAGCAGGATTTGTGGGTTGAACTCCAATCGAAACTGTCTTCAGTGTGTTTTTCTTGTGAGGATTATATTTCTTACTGACTGTCAAAGACGAGAAAAAAAAACCTGCATGTTGTTAGAAACAATCCTCATCTCTGGTTATGTCCATTCTTTGTAACTTTCAGCTACTCTTTGGAGCTCCGAATTTTCGACAACCATGCTCACTGGGATGCCTGCAGCTGAAAGATGTTGTCTTTGCACAAAACATCACCATATTGCCAACCCTGTAAATCTCCACATACACAGAGAAAGTTCAAATATTTGTTTATTTTCCGAGCAAACGAGACACATTCACAGCTACAAAACTGTCCAGTACAAACACGCCAGCGCAGACACATTCAATGCAAAAGTTTTCCCTGCTGGCTTGGGGATTTATGCTGTTATGAGTATGAATGTTACATTACCATCATGGCTGGACCTGTTTCAAGGAACTGTTTGCTTTGGTTGGAGTGTAAGAAAGAAAAGTCCGTATGATTGTGGACATTTTCCCGAGACTTGGGCTCAGTTTCACAGACGGACGAAAGCCAAACAGAAACGTGACCAGGTGCCACCCAGTAACAAAAAAAAAGCTGCTAAAACAGCAATCACACACAAAATGAAATTTGCCCTACAATTTTCTGCTTTGCACAGTTGTTGTGGTTTCATAGCTACCCAAACAAACCTATAGTATATCATAACCTTGCATAGAGAATAACTAAGGTATCACAGTGCCAGGAGGATGGGCTTAGCCTGAGTGCACAAACAAAGAAATGTGTGTGTGTGTGTACGTTTGCTTGACCTCATTTTAAGAATTGTCCTTTGAGCAAACACACACACACACACACACACACACACACACTCACACTCCCTACACGCCTCCGACTGATCACTGACAGCTACCAGATGGCACCGGGAGGCCAGACAGTGTGGATAAATGACAGCATGTCAGGGTGTGTTTGTGTCTTGACACTGGGATGTGACACTGGATGATGTATGCGTCTGCGGAGCACAGACTAGCCTGGATGCGGTGTGAGCTGATGTGTCCTTTATGTGCATAAATGTGGATATGAGGGCCAGAGGAGAAACAAAACAAAAGTGTGTGTATTCTGTACTAGTCGGCACATGGTTTATGTCTGTGGATTTTCTCTCTCGCTCCTTCCAAATCGTTCTTTCGGGGGGCGTCTGTGTCTTATTACTAAATCTTCTGTGTTTTTACGAAAAATTCGCCGTTTTTTACGTGTTCGCTGAATGAGGAACTTCAAACTGCGCATCATATGGTAGTGTTTCTAGCTGCCATATAGTATCAGAATTGTGCAAAATGCTTGCATGTGTTTTTGTGTATCTGTATCACTGTTTCTCGGTGCCTGGCAACCATATTGGAGGTATGTAGTATCTCTTGGTCAACAGCTGTTAGTGTGTCCAAAAGTACGGCCATAATTTTAAGAGTTTCAGCACTAATATACCAAATAAATTTTGTTTTCTTGTTCGAAAGTGACTTTTTTCTTTATTAATCTTATCAACTTTTTCCATAACAATAAAACCACATCTGATTAAGTGGCAGGTGGTTGCATAATAGGATTACTTTGACATTTTTTGGGAAATACTGTTATTAATTAGATGAGTTTGGTACATTGACATAAAGAAAGGTCCGAGTAAAGATTCCGATCCAGATAACTTAGTTAAATGGTGTCCTCGCTCATCCATGCTGCTGACCCCATTGACATATGTGGAGATGGACAAAAACGAAGCCAAAATATCCCGGATACGAGCGCCGCCATCTCGTGTCCTTCTTTATGTACAGTCGATGGTTTGAAACCACTCTTATAAGCGGCCATTAAACATGAAGCTACAGCCAGGAGGCAGCTAGCGTAGCTTAGCAAAAACAATGTAAACAAAGAGATAAACAGCTAACAGTCCAAACGTGACAGGCTAGCTGTTTCCCCCTGCGCCCAGTCATTGTGCTAAGCTAATTAATGGACAGACATGAAAGTGGTATCATAGTCCTCATCTTATTGTTGTCGCAAACGCGAATAAACGTCTTTCCCAAAACATCAACCTATTTCTTTCATGTTAATCTTACTTCCTGTACCAAAGCAAGGTAAGTCTGCTCCAAATTTCTGCTTGCTCTCTTTTCTTACTATTATTATTATTTTAGGGTTTTTGTGTCATGTCAATTCTCCGATGGGCCTTAATATGAGGGCCCAATTTCATTTTTTGGTTAGTGTTGAAACTTTAGAACTGTTTTTGGTGATTGACAGGACCAAAAGGATGTCTTGAAGATGTTGAAACTCGTGATTTGTGAGTGTTTGTGTTTGAGCAATTGGCCTATTTGCACGGGCGAGCTGTTGTTTCCTGGTTGTTCGGCTTAAATGATCCTGAAACTGAACGCGGCTCCACAGGGTAGACGAGACAGACAAGATAGAACAGATTCTTTACATGGTAAGGAGGAGAAAATTCACAACGTAAAGTGAAAGAGACAGAAGCGAGATCAACAACAGACTGGTTGGGCTGCATACCGCCCTCAGCCTCTTTGTCTCCCTTTCCTTTTATCTTCTTCTGCTGGACTCATTGTTATTGGCATTTATGAGATTTCTCCCTCTCCCTCCTCCTTGTTCTCATTCCTCTTTTCCTTCCAGGCTCCTTTCTTCAAAAGGCACTTTATGTTACTTCTCATAGTCTTTTTTACTGTATCCAGTACAAGGAGGCAATCCTTATCCTCCTCTAAAAGTTGCATATAATCCACAGTTCTTTTGTTGCAAGTAGATAGTCCTCAGCAAAATCCAAGTGGTTTTAAGTCCAAGGTAAAATACATACAGTATGAATTACTTTTAATTCGCCACAGTTCATTGTATAAATGTCATTCTCAGCCATTCATATTTACAGTATTTCTTGGCACGCTTTAAAACAAAAGTTATATTCCACAAATTTTCTGCTCTGGTTAGATCATTTTCTTCTGTTCCCATTTTTACTGTCCGTTTTTATTGTGTGTACATTCTTCCGTCTGGAATCCAAATCCGAGGGTCTGATTGTTTCCCACAGAAAAGCTGTTGGTTGGCATGCAACATACGCTGAGATTTATGTGTCAATTTCGGATACAGACAGCAGGGTGGCCTAATTTTTTTTGGCGATTCTCCTCTAACGGGAAGAGTCCAAATTTCTTAAATGCTTTTCTGTGGTTTACTTCTCTCTTTAGCATCGAAAAGCAATTTCCTTCCCCAAGAATCAACAGAAAACTGCCATTCTCACATTTATTCTCAAGTGATTGCACATGAATATTTGTATATGTTGCTCTCAACGGGGTTTGTTTCGCCTAAAGGAGAGTAAGGAAGACAAATCCATTATTTCTCTTCCCTTTCACCCCATCCTCTAGCAGCGTTCACTCAAGCGAAGCCTTCCATCCTTCAATGTATCCGTCCAAGCAAACATTGAGGGTCCAAGACGCAGGCCAACATCCCACAGCTCTGCCTAAATGACCCTTTTTTTTCTCCAATCAACGGCTATTCAAAAGTCTCGACCCCACCCATTTATCCATCCGTTGTCCCATCTTTTTTCTTCCGTCCCCTTCCTCTCAGAGGTCCAGGCGAAAGGCGCCGAAGTAGCTCGAGGAATCGTCTGCGTTGACCATGGTTGGGGAAGAGACGGAGACGAAGAGCTCGTCGCCGGCCCTCAACTCAAACAGTCCTCCCTGGTAGACGGAGTGGAGGGCGTACTCGGCGTCTGGGGCCCAGCACTTTGTTCCCACCCCCTTCAGGAGCTGCACAGAAGTGAAGATTAAGGCAAGAAAGACAATGAAATAATGTGAATTAATCCGGATGACTACATTATTTTAAGTATAAATGGATAATATACCTGTATGGGGCTTGGGTAGGATGTTTTCTTGTAGACACACTGCACCAGCTGGTGGCTGACGCTGCGCTGGTCTCCGTCACTGGCTGCTGGGGACGGATAACGAAAATACACCTGGAGGCAGGACAGACGATCAAAATGAAGTATTAGGTATTGTTCCACTTACTATTGAGCACTTTGGATCAATGCTTAAATGATTATATGATAATTAAAGTTGAATGTTTGAGCAGAGTGTCCAGAGTCTGACACAAAGTGTACGTTTTCTCTGTGCTCATGAAAAATCAGATTTTCTGATATTATAAACTGAATTCCTTTGAGTTTATAACTTGTAGCGCCGAGAAATTTCCTTGAGCGTTTGTTTGCAATTTATAGACCAAAAAAAAAATGAATTGATTAGCCTACAAAGCAGACAAAGATAAGATACACATGTAGCTATTAATTGAAATTATTAATAAGAAAAATAATCATTACTTTCAGCTAGTTCTCGTAACATTTCGTAACATAATCCCTTTAGATGCATCACTATCACAAAAAAGCAAAACCTACTTTATTGGCAGCTAAAAATAATAATTTCTGTAATAAACAACATAGTTTTATTGTCAAAAAGTTCTCATTTCTGTGCAGAAAGACGTTCAAATCCACTTTAAACAGTCCTGAAAGTGCAGTATGATCACCTGTGAGTACAGGTAGTACCGCCCATCCTGCGGCACTCGCAGCTTCCCATTGGTCAGGGTCATGTTGTGCAGGTGAGCCCCAAAGCTCTGATTGGCCCACGACCGCACCACATGGCGACAGGACTGGTGGAGACCCGGCGTGGGGATGGGGTAGGGGGGGGACCCTGTTGGCGAGAAGAGCCCATGATGAGGTTTAGCAACGACAACGACTGCAGTGCACAGGAAACCGGGCATTCCAAACTGTTTGAGAATGGGGGTGATGGGAAATTACGTGTGCACAAAATGTTTTATTTACAGTAGAAGTGTCCTGATACGTGAGGGGGAGAGAAAGAGCATCATGATGTGAAACTAAGCCGTGTTTCCTCCCTCTACTCCTTCATTTCCTACTTTATTTTCAGGGCGCAATTAATTTCTTGATCCTGACTTTGCATGAAGTCTTTAATATGTTCAACTGCCAGTCAGTCGGTATTTTCTGTCGAGTTAAAGAAAAAAAAAAAAAAATGCACCACCAAGCTCGTCTGCTTGCTGGTTCGGAGCCAGCCAGCCATTAGTCAGTGGCCGGCTTTCCTTCCACATTCAACAATTATCCCTTCCTGTGGATATGGCTTCATCATTCCTGTGCAGGTTTGAGTGTTGTGTAGGAATGGCAGATAACGTGCGAATACTGCGGCCCGTTTTTTGTTTTTAAATGAGGCCGTTGCTATTCCTGCTACTTCTCCGTCATATTAAGGGGTTTAAAAATGTTTGTGGATGTGTTTTTAGTAATGCTCTGGCTTGGCTAACAGGCCACTGTTTCCTTCACATGTGTGAGATAATGGTTTATTAGAAAACAATATCAGAGGTCAACCCTCAAAGTCCTACTTCCTTATGAGAAATCCTGGCTGGC
>JBBPCS010000878.1:10970621-10981417 GCA_037974645.1 Hollardia meadi | reverse complement strand
GTGTGTCTTCACTTCGCGTGTTTCAACTATAAAAGGGTGCGATTTGGCCAAACCGAAAGAAATTGACACACAAACAGGACATATTTCAAAGAGCTTTTGCTATGAGGTCGTAAGACAGGCCACGTCCTCCTCCTCCTCTCTTGCCTCCTTCCATCATCGCGGTAATAAACTCAAAACATTCCCTCTTTTCTTCTCGCCGGCACACATCGCTCCGTCCTGTCTCTGTTTAATTTCTCCTACTTTTCCATGTAATCCCCCAGCAGGAGGCCTCTGTTTTCCAGATGTATACATGTACACTCGCACACAGATGCATTTTCCTGCTCACACGCCCAGTAACTCTTTGCTCTTCCACTCACATGCTCATGCTTTTTGCACCGGCCTGTCGCGTCTTGTTTTTGTCTTTCCCACTTTGTACATCAAGCTTCAGTGGACTCTTTTTTTGTTGTTGTTGTTTTTTTTCAAATACGTATTTTCAAGTATATAAGCTGTCTCTTTTCTTATCATTATCATCACCGTTCATAAATCCTTACTGATAAGCCTTTCCCTTACGAGTCCACCTTCCAACTCTTTCACCTCCTCGCTCACGTTATATCACCTGTTACTAGTCATAGCCTCTCTAAAGTCCCCCAAAGCAAGGCACCGAGGCCCCTATGGTATAAATTCCCCTAATTTATTTGCTGAAATGCCACAAAATCCTGAATATGATCAATTTCACCCCTGTTTTTAGTGGTCATGCACCTATAACCGTGATGTTGTTCTTGGCAGCAGGCCTGTTTTCCCTGCACCGAACACTCAACCCAACCTGCTAATTGGACATGATCGCTCTGGGGTTTGGCGTGTGTGTGTGTGTGAGTGTCTGAATGGCAACCGTGCCCCCACCCCCCACTTGTGTATACCCTATATACTCTAAGGAGAACCCAATACAGTAAAAGTACAGAGCGTCGACCTGAACGTGCTGGCCGAGTCTAACCAGGTGTAACGTGTCTGCTTTGGCCTCATGTCCTGAAAGCAGAAAATTACCCGCTTGCACACCCACACACTTAAAGAAAGAGAACAAATTGCCAACAGATTTTCTGCCCTGCATGTGGCTGCAGTTGGACAAGAAAAGTAAAATGGAGAAGAACTGCAGCGGCATTTTTCAGGTGCTTGAACCCAATGTGAGCTATCAGGCCTCTCTTGTGGTGACTCCAGAACGGCATGTTTTCAATATAGCCATGAGCTCAACACTAACAGCTCACATGGGAACCTACTGAATGGCTACAGAGTGAAATCAGCAGTGAAGGCTGCATGCATAATTTATGTCCGCAGCAGTGGAAGCTTTCTAAATCAGCTGAATGTTTAAAGGTGAAACAGTGAGTTATACCATTTACAATGTTTTCATACGGCTACTGTTTGCATCTGGTTTGTATTTAGAACATGTTTTTTTGTCGACTTATTGACGAGACTCGTTTTTGAGAAATTATTTCCTGAAAGGTTTGGTTCATTGGTTGTCTGTCTCTATGTGTGAAGCTTGGTTGTGATTGGCTGCCGACCTGTCCGCAGTGTGCCCCCCCCCCCTCGCCTATGTTTCCCGGGATCTGCTCAGGTTTGGTGGGACTACAGGCGCAAGCGGATCTCAAAACTTTCCCTCTTACCTGTAGTGTTACCTGTCGTCTTAACCATTTTCCAGAAAGAAGCGTGCATCTGCTCATGGACGGGAGGCTAGCTAACTAAGCTAGCTAACAGCTAGCAGCTCAGCCGGGGAGGATGCCATTAATTTGCCCTTATTTTACATCCTGCCCTGTCACAAGCCTCTCATTCAGGAGTAGATACACGTTTCCTTGTGCGCTCTCATCCGGTGTAGTTACATGGAAAGAAAATAGTTCCTACATGAAACTACTTACAACAAAGTCTGTGGATTATAATGAGTAACTGGGTCATGATTTCTGTGCCATCTCGTTCCATTAAGTTAGAGAGAAGGCAGACATCTCTACAGCCGATATCTCCAAAACACGATGAAATGCTTTGGGATCAACTTGTTTAAAGCATTAAATACGTGCACCTCCGACCAGAAGGTTAATCACAACATCTTGCCCCATGTGGAGCCTGCTTTCTCCCACCTGGAAGTAAGTCATGTTTATGTGTTTGTGGGCTTTGCCCTGAACAAGCGTTTTCATGGTTGTCACGTGGTGGGTTACTGTGAAAGACTACACTCCTTCCCTCGTGCAGTGGGCCGCTTTTGTTTCCAGTAAATCCGCCTGTGGGCCTCTGATGTGACAAGCCTTAAAGTTCAGGTTCACTGGCAGCGCGACCTTAAGTGTGTGCATGCAGGCTCGCCCGACACCGAGGGACTGTCAGCGTGTGTGTTTCTGTAGGGCAGTCTGTAACAACACAAGTCTAAAAACCTCTCCAGCTGCAACTACAACAGCAAATAAACCCCCGAAGTCTCTTCTTTCACCCTTCACAACATGCTTTTTTCTAACCAAAATAAAAGGAATAAATATGAGAAACACAGGAAATGTTACTGTACAAGGGAAAGAGAATATATGAAGATTCTCCATTAAGAGTCTACAACCATTCTATGTGAGGCTGTACTGCGGCGCTCTGAGCTAAATGTGAACGCCACCATGCTAACATGCTCACAATGACAGTGCTAAGAGGCTGGGGCTGAGCAGGTAGTTCAGCAAGTTAGCATGCTAATATTCACTAATTAGCCCTGAGCACAAAATGCTCAGGCTGATGGGGATGTCATAAACTAAACTTGGAGGATAACCACCACTATCCAATAGTGGTGTCAACATTTCACACAAAACCACAAATATCAACCTCATTGTGGCACTAAAACAACAGTCTGGGGGACCACGAATGTCAACAGTTTTCAAGATGTCAGTCTTGACCCAATTGGCGGACTGATTGACCGGCATCACCATCCCTTAGAGCCACGGCACCAGCGTGATTAAAAAATATGAGGTTTTAAGAGATTTTTTCGATATTACAGATTGATTTTTTTAAAAATTGTTGGAGTGCAACAACTTGCCAAAATTCCCAAAATGCCAAACGGAGCAATACAAAACATTCCGACCAGAAGCATCACAACCTGGCATGGCATCATGCTCGGGCCCGGACAGGAAGGCTCTGCGGCAGGTTACCCCGGCCACAGCCTCTTCACCCTGGCAAGCCATACAGAGGTATCCGCGACCTGTACTACCAGACTACTTTTTTGATGTACTTTACTTGATTCTTGACTCTTTAACGACTGAAAACACCAGCTAGCTGATTGGGGGTGCAGCCAGAAAAGGATCACAACTTTCATCTGATCAAACATCATTGATGAATCTATTATTTCACCTTTGTCAAAAGTTGCACGAGTGACTGATTGGGCGACTTGCATGTAGAGCAAGGGAGGCCGCAGTGCCAAAAATCAGAAGGAGAAAACTAGAGGGCGAAAGATGATGGACAATTATGGGAAACAAGAGAAGAAGAGGACTGAGGATTAAAAAGAGTCAGAGTCGTCAAGTATGGAGAAAAAAGAACAGGAGAAGGACTGAAAGAGAGGATTGAGAGAGGAAAAGAAGTGAAAGAGGGACAAGTATCCACATGAAGGAGCATTTCTTCTGCAGATTAGCAGTAGCTGCAACCTAATACTTTAATATGCTGCTCGACCCCGACAAGCCTGGGCTTGAAATGTGTGTGTGTGTGTGTGTCAGCACAGTGTAGCTCTTTGAGCTACGGCAACAAACTGTTATCAACCCTCTTCTTGTCTATAAGAGGCTACTCATTCCTCACTCTGCGTGTTTACCTCAGTGTTTGCACGTCTAACGGCTAATGTTGCTCCTCAAAGCTGGGTCGATGATTAATAAGTAATCGGACTTTGTTTAAAGGCAGATCGGTATGTAGACTTGGAGAAAGTTTTTCTTTCTGTTTTCTTCTCGCTGAGGCCCAAGCGAAGGGAGCAGCTCTGTTTAGACACCCGCCATTCTTGCAAACTGGCACCAGGTTTCTGAAGGGCTCCTTGTATATTTTTCTTAAATTAAACGAAACACCTCTGCGCCGACATTCTGTCTACTTCTACAATGTCCTGATTTGCTTTATCACAGTCTCTTTCCTTTCTAAAATATCCCCTGGGCCAGGCCAGTGATTGATGCCTGACAGAGGGGGTAAGCTCCGTGGAAAATGTTTACCTCAGGCGATTCTGCACGCACGCATCTGTTCTGATAACAGTATTTTATGTCCAACTCAGGCAGCGTAATATACTTTGGCCTTAAAACTGCCACGTTTTGTGATTAATCAGTTGTTTGCGAATATTAAAAAACTGCCAATTGCAGTTTCCCAGTGCCAAAGGTGATATACAATCTAAAACCACGAGATATTCCAGTTAAACAGAAAAGGGGGAAAGCAACACATTTTGGGGAAGATGAAACCATCAAATGTTGGTATTTTAAGTGATGCCACATGAGGCAATTCATCAGTTTGTGCACCTGTATACAGACTTTAATGCGTATTAACTTTAAATGAATAATGGTTTCAGTACAAGCTCAAAGCACATTACACACACACACACAAAAAAAAAATCACATTTAATGGATTAATCAGTGCAAATAGAACATTTCTACATTTCTACAGCACACATGGGTGGTGCTAAAATGAATAATCCGTACCCTCAAGCCTTCATAGACACATTGAGATCAGTCACTGGTACCACAATTACATGAAAACGGTCCATAATATTTTAATTAACCGGCAATGATCTGTACAGGGATTCTAGTGTACGTGTGGAGTAATCACAGGACGGGGTCTTGTAGTATCTCCATGGGAAACGGTCGTTGAAAGGGCTATCGGGCTCATGACGTGGTTTGAGTTCCTAAAACCAGCTGTGCACAGAGTAAGTCTGGGTGCACAAGGAAAATATTATCCTCTTCGTCGCGTACACTGTAAAGAAGCCAGTCCGGCCTGGTGTTGCAGAGTAATAACAGAGATATTCACTGGTTCCTTCACTCGACTAGATTTGAGTGGAGGAGAAGAAGAGCAGTGAAGGTTTAACAATAAAGAAATCTGGCTTTTGTGTCTTTTTAAAAAAAAAAAAAAATTCTTCTCACATCTGATCCTTCATCCTTTTTCAGATTCTTCTCTCAGTGCCAAGCAGCTTTAACACAGAAACTTCAGCCATGACGGCAGGAAATAAGACGCTTTGTTCCTCTAAACCTCATCACAGCACAGTTCAAACAATTTTTATTGCTACGGTAAAGTATAAGCAGCGCATCTGTTTATGCTACAAGTAATTGCTCGTTTGCTTGAAATGCTGGTTAGGCATTGTACTGTACAATAAGATCTGCACCCTGAGAAGGAATGAAATTACATTAAATTACAAATCAATAATTAATGACACTGATCATGAGGGTTTATTTTGACAAACGTTCTTAGCTCAGGCACCACTGACTGGAAATTTTCCACAGCCATATCTCTTGAGATTTCTTTGTAAGGCCACATGACTTAATCAAATCTGTGACAACTGAGCAAACTCCTTCCTCTGATGTAGGCCATGAGACGAGGCTGGAATCTCCAGATCATTTAGAGGAAGTGGCCCTTGTCCTTAAGAATCCTTTTCGAAATAGGCTAGTTAAATTTAATATTCCAAAATGCAAAAGAATATTTGTTGGACCCGTTTTTCACCGTGTGTAACTTGTTGTTTCAAACTTACACTGTTGGCTAATTGCCTAAAATTTAAGGTGCAACATTTCCTGACCCAAAAGAGAAGACCTATTCAGTTGGTGGCCTTTGAGAATTTTATTAGAAGGCTAATTAGCCCAATTGTTTTGCACAAAAAAAATACTTTTATTTCATTTAAAAATTTTAACCAGGGTTGTTTAAGCGGAGGGAATTCAGGAGAGTCAAAAAAACAAATATTTAAGGCAACATCATGTTTATTAAAACAACAGCCGAGTCATTTTTTTTGTTTGTTTTTTTTGAAATTCTAAAAACAAGTAAATAAATGAACAAAAAAATTAAAAGGTGCATTGTTTTAACACATTTAAATTTCTAGCTTTACAGGTCAGACATGGGAAATGTAAATGTCGGCCCCTCGACACAATTCAATAGGCCTGCCATAAAGCATTTATTCTCCACGGGGGTGGTGGTACTGCCAAATACTACGATTTTTTTTTTTTTTGTTAATTTACAATAATATTTTTTTTCATCCCTAAATATGCTCAAATAAAAATAATCACATTAAAATGCATACCAGACAAATATGTTCTGCCACTGTTAGCCTAGCTAACGTTCCCTCGGAGGCAGAGGCACAAAATGGGCTGGTTTCGAAATGAAAAAGTGATGCACCAATGAATATCACCCTGACTACAACAAATCTGGATTCATAACTGCAAGCAGTGATTATTCAACTTTTATACAAAAAGGTTGAGAACCCCTTCCCTAAGGAATATGCATCATGTACCGTATATTAAGTTGAGAGCGACACTGTGATTTACTCACTCGGCGGACAAACAGGTTTATCGTTGAAAAGAGGCGAGAGCGGGTTTTTATGACAGGTAACGCACCAGTGGCCGACTCGATGCCAGTCACTGATAGCTGACTTGTTTGGTGTGGGAGTTTCCTGCCAGACAAATTTGTGTACAGCTAAGGAAGCAGTTGATTTCACACACATGAGAATGGAGAGATGGATATCACCGCTCGCACACGGATGAGACTTTGGGTTATTAGCTCGGTTCTCTTCCTTTTCGCACTTTTATCGATTTCCCAACCAAGAACAAAGACAGGGGGAAGGGTGTGTGATTGAGTCGGCTCTCGCTTTGTTTGTGTATTTACCTTCCTGTATGTTTGTTTGTCTTTCTTTCTGTATTGTTCTCTTTGGTTTCTCTGCAAAAGACATACACGGCTGTATAATTGTAGTCGAGGAGGCAGTTTCTGCCCAGCTGAATAATGCATTCATTCTCTTTCTCCTCTCTCCCTGTATCTGTTAATGTCTTTCTATCTCTCCCTGTGCGACACCCTTAATCTCTTTCACAACATGGATTTTACTCCAGAGGAAACAAACAGCATGAAACTAGGGTGGGGTTGTTTTACAGCCTCAGTCTTCTTTGGACTCTCAGTGTTTTAAGTTTTGTTTCAAGACAAGCGAATGTCAATATCAAGACATGTCATGTATGTTCTCCAGGTGTATGCAAACTCCAAAGATGAGATATTCATTATTTTGGGGAGGATATCACTGTTTTATTATTGTATTTTATTTTCTTTCTGTTCCAACTTCTTTGTTTGGGTTGAGTTGTTAAAATTGCTAAAAATACATACTTTTTTATATCGGTCTTGCAATGAAGTGGATGTTGTAATTGGCATAAAAACAAGACTGTCCTGGGTGCTTGCCTCAGCAATAATCATGTGTGCACACATAAACAATCAGCGGCTCCCATGATATCCTCATATATTTACATATGCTTTTATTGTTTCAGCAAGAACTTTGACCTTGTCAGTTGGCGCTGGCGCACCGCAGGATTACGGGAATGATGTGCGAGACAAAACAAAACCTTTTATAGGCCTGCAGCGCAGAAATAACTACCACCACACGTGAAGGGAGGTTAGGTGGAGGACTGGCTTTGTGCCAACCATACGGTAAAAAGTGGGCCTACTGTAAGAGCCAGTTGAGCACATGTTTGGTTAGAAGCATTACACATAATGCACAAAGCCTCTTCTAAAAATATGATCGGTGAGCAAACTGGGGATTTGCGGATTTTAGCTCCAGGTGTGGTCTAATTTACGCATATATTGGATTTTAGAAATATTGTTACATAGAAATGGTATTTTAAGGCATTATATTTGAACATTAAGTAGACTTTGCATGCAGATTAGATATTTATTTTGTTTTTGTTTTTGAACTGTATAGTTGTGATGTTGTTCTCGCTGTTGCAGCTTGAATCTGGCGAATGTGCAAGATAAAAGTTTTCCAACAAAAAGCGTTGACTCATCTGCAAAATATCTTTCATAAAATTGCTGCAATTTTCTGTAATAGAATGACTCCACCCATGTGCTGTGCCATGTTCAGGTCAAAACAAACACTAAACTTTGGCCGAGACACCCCTGTCTGTGGTTGACACTAACTCATCTCTAAAGATCACAACTTCCTTTGTCCAAACTGTCAAAAAACACTGACGAGCTTAAAAAATATATTCTACAAATCTCGTGGGTCTTTCCAAAACCTGCAATGTGGTGCGCCTCAAACACTTATTGTTTAGACTGTCAAAACGAGGCCATTTATCAAACGCGGTTTCAGACTTTCTGCTTACAGTGTGATGACTTCATGGGAGTCGTATATTTATTCTTTTATCTCACAGTCGTGTTTATGCCAAATTTTCCATTTTAGTTTTCATGCTGACATCGGAGGCAGACTGTGGTCCAGGAAGTTGGTGCACATCTAGGAATGGCTATAAATAAAAAGATAAAAAGCTGAGCCAAGGAGACAATGTGGTCAAACGATGATATTAGACAAGAACACAACAATTTAAGGATTCACAGAAGCTCTACTTACGGCCAAGGCTGTTCTGAAGGGACTTTATTTTTCCCCAGAAGGAAACTATAAAAAAAAAAACCCAACCAACAAAAACATCCTTGATTGTAGTCATGAAACCATGATTTCATCGGCCGAGACAAACATGTCACATTTTCAAGCCTCCAGTATATTTTAATAGCAACAATGTTGTGCTTGTTTATCCCAAAAGACCTACTGTTCTTTTTTTTTTCTTTTTCTTTTTTTTCGAAGAGTGACCAAGTTTATCAGTTGAGATAGTATAACAATATTTGGCCTGTTCATGCTTCATGTAGAAAATCACGGAAATGCTGCGGACTAGTTGACCTGAGGTTTTACATCTTTCTAATAAAACTTTTATTGGAGCAGCGCTGCCTGTTTTAGCTAGAAAATATACAGAATTAAAACTAATGTGCAAAAAAACAACAACCCCCCATCACATTTGTTTATGCAAGGTTTGTTGATGGCACAGATAAATAAAATAGTGATGAAAAAAATAAAACCAGGCCAGTTGGTGAACTACTGTAGCTGGTAAGTTAACCAGTAACATGCTAACACTGTTCACTCTCAAACCTTCTTTTTATTTGTTGTTTACTCTTCCCTTGAGGCATTTTGTTCTCAAGATTATACGTCATTTTATTCCATAGAAGAGTAACTGGGGAGGGATTAAAAACTCTGTCAGTTAGCAAGTTCGCTAAAGGGACAATTCACAATAAGTAAGTATATATTTGCACCATCAATTCCTGTCTCATAACTGCAAACAATCCCTCTTTAGTGGAGCAGTTTATACATTGGCGGAGGATAATAACTTCCCTCAAAGGTCAGGAATATCAAGACATTTTGCTGTTGGTCAAAGGTGCAAATTTGCCAGCTTAACTAAAAAAACAAACCAACAAAAAACAAGAAATTCCATTGTAATGAATTTGGATGCAAAAAAAATGCTGTTGCGACTGGTTTTCATTAGTTTCCAATATTTTTTACATGAGGTCATAATCATAACTGTCCACACTTATTCCCCACTACACACAAATCAAAACCCCGAGACATTAATGCAGAGTTATTGTCCTTTAGCAGTGTAAGCTGGGTGTGTTTGTTATTGCTCACACATGTATCGTCACCTTTCATCGACAGCAAGAAAAACCCTGTCTTCCCTTCACTGTTCTTCCCCTCAGGTGTAGCCACTCTTTAACCCTGCGCACTCTCAGTTTCTGCATTTGTTCTCATGTTAATGGGAAATCGACTGGTGCATTGGTGTGTTTTTGTTGTTGTTAGACATCGCTCACACTCTCCACAGGAGTAGGGGAAGCCTTATCGGGCCTTATGGACGAGTTAGAGTTGTGCAAGATAAAGATGCAGGGGTGCTGCAGGAATGCTGACTGTGAGCTCTGAGAAATGAGTTTGGAAATACCCTGGGAATGTGCTGTAAAACAAGGAAATATACTGTATATCATCTGACCGGAGCTTTCTGCTTAGGGTGAATTCCCCAAAGATTATATGAATCTGCCATTTAACATTTAATACATATGCAGTGACAGCATTGAAGCTTAATGTCCCCCTCCACTCAAAAATGTGTTTTTCTTATGTTTATGTCCTCCAAAATGTTTGACCTGGACTATATCTATCCAAAACACATTCTGCTACTGAAGGGGGAGAAGTCTGCGCACTTCTCAAAAATATGAGATTCAAACACACAAATACGAAAGCTAATCACTGTCTAGTTTGCAAATACTACTACTGTGCCAGTGAGCCAGTTCCCAGGCTTGTAACATTGAAGAAGATATCGTAACGCTATGCTCTACAACCACTCACGCAGTGTCGAGCTAATAAGCTAACAAACAACACAAAGAAGAGATGCTAACTACACTTAGCATTCTGATACGTCTGCTAGTTGCAGATTTTGGCGCACAACAGACTCCTCATCTGAGTCTGACTGAGGCTCAAACATGTAACGTTCTCAATGATAGACAAAGAGTAGTGCTTTCTCAGAGTTTTTTTTGTTTTGTTTTGTTTTTACAAACTTCTTAGGTGGGAAAACCAAGTTAAACAAGAAGGAACTTTCGGTGTCATTGTGAAGGAGTTGGGGTGTAAAGATGGAGGGATTTTCGATGGCTGCCGGACAGGAACTCAGCCGATGAATGAATGAGCAGAGGGAGTGTGGTCGACGCCAGACACAGAGGTCTTTTGTGTTTGTGTATCAGCTGGAAATCACTAACAACACTGTGTGTGTGTGTGTGTGTGTGTGTGTGTGTGTGTGTGTGTGTGTGTGTGTGTGTGTGTGTGTGTGTGT
>JBBPCS010000878.1:10956380-10968882 GCA_037974645.1 Hollardia meadi | reverse complement strand
AATTTTTTGTTTATCTTTGGAAATCTGAGTTGACTCTGTGGATAAAGATGAAGTAAATTATTGCTTCTACCTTAAATCATTTCAAATTTAAAATCACATGCGGAGATATTTCTCTAAAAAAAATAGAAAATAATCTGGTTTTCTGAGTTTTTTTTGTTTTATATACAAAATGAACTTTTTGGTCCATCATGCAAAACAAACGTGGTTATGGTAACTAGCTTATGTGTAGCAGCGATGAGACTTTGTAGTGAAGCCGACTTATTCCAGCAACCGGCACGTGGCGACGGACCTCATTTATTTTATTACATTAACATAAATTTTTCCTCGAATTTGGCGAGTGCTAATTTTGGACCCTATATGTTCTCGGTCTTCTCACGATCATGTTAAAGGAATAATTCAACATTTTGCCAAATATGCTTATTTTCCTTCTTTCTGAGAATTAGATAAATAGATACCAATCACATGCCTGTGCATAGGCAGCCAGATAGCGTAGCTTAGCGTGAATAGCAGAAACACGAGGATAACAGCTAGCCAATTAGCCTAATTAACATTCTATATATTGTATGTATTGTTTAATGTGTGTTGTGGTTTTCACACTCTAAATTTTTCTTTGTTGTAAACTAAAGGATATCCTAAAATTTTACTTGATATTCCCCTTAAAGCTCTTTGTTTTTCTAATTTTATTTTAAATACTGTTCGACAGCATCACAAATATTTTCTCTATCTGTGTGTTCCAGCACCCTTCAAATATTATTCAAGCCAAAGATGCCAAATAGAGCTGCCACAATTAGTCAATTAATAGTCGATCAAAAGAAAATGATACTGACAATCGATTCATCGTTTCAGTCATTTTTCACGCAAAAAAAAGTCAAATATTTGCTGGTTCCAGCTTCTTAAATGTAATGTTTTGCGGCTTTTCTTTGTCATTTATGATAGTAAACGAAAAGTCTTTGGAGAAAGAAGCAATTTGAAGATGTCCCTTTGAACGATTAATCGTGAAAATGATCGGGCAGCTAAACCGATGAATATAACCATTAGTGGCAGCCCTAACGCCGACGGCTGTATCATTTCTTTTATCTTCTATCATTTTCTTTATCCTCTTCCCTCTCTCTTTGCTGTGATCCCTGCCTTCCTTTTCATCCTCATCCAAATGACCTGGCCTTGAAAACACTCCACGAGCTTCCCAGTACATGTGCGAGTATTCCTGTGGGCAGGCCATCGAAGCATCGAGTGAATGAGAGCTTTTTCTTTCGCAGAAAAACCAGATAATTGCCTATTGTTGATTGAAAAAAGGCCAACGTGTCTGTTATACAGAAATTTGAAGAGATTCTTTAGTTGACGTCATTTTGGCCTTGTCATCTTCATTTAGTCATGCAGAAACAAAGCAAAGAGGATAATAATTTCCTCCATTAACCATATGTGTGTGTGTGTGTGTGTCTGCATGAATGTACAATACGAGCACATTTAAGCCTCCTCTTCTCTCGCCTCTTTTTCTTTTTGTGTGTTACACCCATATAAATACCTTACGTAATGTGAAGCGCACGCGCACACACACACACACACTACCAAAGAGCCACTTTGCTGCCAAACTTCTACCTCATAAAACGAGAAAAAAAAAAATAAAAATGCTTGTGTCACTCCTCAAAAATTCGGCCCCCGCACCCCACACCACCCCCTCGAGCCCTAAAACCAATTGTAACTCTATTCTCTGACTTCAACCATAACACACTGACGCTGCAGGGCGGGGGTGAAAAAGAGGGAGAGAGGGCAGAGGAAAGGTGCGGGAGAGTTGTGTATTTTGGCAACAGAGTCTGGCGTGGGAGGTTTCTTTTAGTTACTTTGAATTAAATCTAAATATTTGCAGTGAGAGATTCGATTTGACTCTAAATTAGTTACGGATGACACGTCTGTGTGTTCACCTGCGCGCGCCTTTCAGGAGGAGGTTAAAGGTCGAATTTCTCCGACGCTCGGGGGGGCCACACATGCCCACTCAGTGACACCCCCCACTCGTACCCCCCTGTAATGCACACAACTCACTCGCAAACACACCGGCATTCTTGTCGGAACATCTATTGATTCCGTGCGCGAATAAAACCTGACCCAGAGTGAAACTCTGGGGGTAAATATAAAGCAGATTTATGTTGTAACAGAACAATTGGCCCATACTGCACTATAGGAGGTTGCAGCAGGAACGTCTGACAGCTGAGGCCACACAGGGAGGCTGCGCCGAGAAACAGCTCTGGGTGTGAATGAAAGAAAATGATATTATCAGGCCAGTAACATTATTTTCCACCAGGTATCTTATCCGTGCGCGTCCGGTCAGCGTCGGTTACTTTGGTTCAGGGGGCATTTAGCCAGCGCCGTTCAGATCTCGAACTCGTTCCCGCTAGATTTCCCAGTCGCTGCTAATCTGTCGGTGTGAGCTGGAGGAAACATGTTGGCGGCAACAAAAAACAGTTTATGTAACGCCAACTCTGAAATTCAAGCAATATGCGGTCTAGTGGTCGAGGCTTCGGAAACCTATGTTGCTTCGTCTCCGCAGTCACTATCAAATAAAGGAAAATCAAGCAATATTTGTTTTTTACGGACGTCATCCACACGTATACAGCTGTTTTTTAAACTGTCAAATCAAGGCGTTTTTGTCTTAATTTGAATGTTAAATCTCGCGATCGAGAGGTAATATGAGGAGACAGCAAAGGGGGTGTGATATATGCAACAACAGTGCTCGACCAGAAACAGGAGACGGTGTGATTACAAGACTAATAGGATAAATGGAGTCTGGAGAGGCGAGTGTAGAGTGGAGTTTCATAGTCTCACAGGAGATATGTAGACCTGTAGCTATAGCTACATATCCTTTTTTTGGATTATCAATTAATCTGCTGCTTGTTTTCTTGATTCATCGATTAATTGTTTTGTGATAAAATGTCAATAATTTGTTGAAAAAAAATAATCAAAATGTATTCAGTTTGCCGTCACGTACGGCAAAGAAAGGCACGAAATCTTCACATTTAAGAAGCAGGAGCCGCGAATTTTGACTAAAACTACCATTCAAATCAGAGCTGCGATGATCAGTCAGTCGATCGATTAGTCGATTTGTCATTTGAGGTAGTAAATGAAGAGCCTTTGGATTTTGGTTGGAAAAAAGACGCTATTTGAAGACGTCACTTTGAGCTCTGGGAAATTGTGATGAGAATTTTTTTTTTTTTTTTTTTTGCAATTTTCGAATCAAATCAGCAGATTAACCAATAATTTCAAAAATCATTACCAACGCCCCGAATTAACTAATCGATGAATCGGCTGACCTGCTGCAGCTCTACCTACTTTACTCTGAGGAGGGACTCCATTCTGAAACCCACCATTGGCATCGAGCTGACACACAAACACAAAGCCGAGTTGATCACTTGCACATGTACCAGTCCCCACTGAAAAAAAAAAACGCCTAAATTTATCCATGTGAGTTCAGGCCTTTAGGTCTTCAGCCTAAACTTTCTGATTTAATTACATGGTTATACAGGCGCCGAGGTCTTCTAACATGCCCTACTTCAAAGACTTCAACTATATTAACTTACTGTAGCCCAACACTAAAACTTAATCCAACCTAAAATCTGACTGATTTAAGATCGCTCCAGTGGGTTTCTTTGTCGACCAGAAAAAGGTCAATATTTTGCGGGACTTTCTTCGTCTTTCTGTGTGCGATGGTCATCTTGTCAAAGCATGCAATCATACACAGAAACACACACTTAAGTCACACAAACACAGATAGAAAAGGCAAAAATTAGCAATATTTTGGGAGCTAAGCAGACCACACACACACACATCTACACACACCCTATGCATCCACTTTCAGCTCAAACTGCGTGAATTAGACCACACACGCGCGCGCACACACACACACACGCATGCACGCACACAAATACACTCAGTGTATTGTTGCATGCAATGGTGAGTCAGAGCCTATCAGTGAACCCAAACAATAATAAAGTGGACCAGTGAAGTGCGAGGAATGGAATGCCAATCACACACACACACACACACACAAATTAAAACCTAAAATTCCTCACAGTCAGTTACATATTTACATGCACACACACATCGAGACATGAAAAGCTTACAGATTATAGTTTTATAGAAATTAAATGACTGTAACTGTTAAACATCTGGAGGCTCATGCGAGCCAGATCAAGGAAGTCATAAAACATTTGTAATTTAATCAAGTTTTAATGCTTAACTCAGTGGAACTGAAACACGGCCAATATAGTTTCATCCACAGAGATGAAAAACGTAAAGAAATCTTTTAAAAAAAAACACACATTAAAGGATGTCCAACGTACTTGATCACAGTTATTTAATGTACGTAGAGGTCAACCGATGGTGGAGTTTCAAAGGCCGATATAAAAACAAAATTTCGGAGCGATTAATTGGCCAATATCATCCCCACCACTCCCACCAAGCTTTGAACTGAACATTTAAGTCAAAGTAATAAACAAAGAAATAAACCTGGATCGCTGAACATCGAACTTAAATAAATACATAAATAAATATGGAACTCATCACAGTAAAGTTATTTTCCTTTAAAGTCAGTAATTGCAGTTGAGAAGCTGACTGGTGGAGGCTGCACGGCCAGCAGCCACTGTCGGAGCCGAGTTCCTCCGATACCGATAGTTTGTAAAAACGACCCATCGGCACCGATTAATCCGTCCAGCTCTAATACGCAGAACAGCTTAAAAGCTTAAAAGATATACCTTTGATAAGCAGCAAACTATTAATACATCCTCTTACATTATACATTTCATTTTAACCCACTGAGAGGACAGTGATTTCAAGTTTTACACTTGCTTTATAAACCAACAAGCTTATCAGTTAAAATGAGAAGAGACTTTTCTTGGATTCTCTGTGTAATTTAACCGAGTTCTTAAATATTTATTGGCTCAGATCAAAAGTTTTCAAATCAAAATCAAAATTTACAACAATTTTTTTTTTTTGAGGTTGGTCAAACAAAGTCTCATTGTTTTCTTCAACCATTCTTCAACCGTCCTGAGTTGGGCTGCAAGTAATGATTCTTCTTTTTAATTGTCAAATAATCTGCAGAGTATTTCTCCGGTTATTAATCGATATTAATCCATTTATCGATTGTTTGGTCAAATGTCAAAAAAAGAAAGAAAAAAAAATACAACTTTTCTGACCAACAGTCCAAAACCCAAAGATATTCAGTTAAAACATAAATCACATAAAACTGGGAATAGCAGCAAATCCTCACAATTAAGAAACTGAAACCAGAGAAAGTTTTGCATTTTTGCTAAATTTTGCTAAATGGCTTAAAAAAACCCAAAAACGAATCAAGAATAGTTACCCGTCGTTTCTCCGTTCCTGTGCTGTCCTGTCGATTAATCTACTAATCGCTGCGGTCGATCAAAAGAAAATAAATCAACGACTGATAATCGATTCATTGTTTCAGTCAATTTTCAAGAAAAATTGTCAAACATTTGCTGCTTTTCTTTCTCATTTATGATAGTAAGTGTTTTTTGCCATTTAATGCAATTAATCGTAAGTTGCGGCCCTATTAGGTTGGGGTTAGTTATTATTTTGAGATGTGACTGAGCCAATGGACTTATTTCTGCCTCCCAGACATGCTTGCACATTTCACAAACGTACACCAAACACACATTCACGGTATAAAACAATAGTTTAAAAAAATACACCCACGAAGCCAGGAGTTTCTGTATTCACATGAGTGAATGCCGCAAACACTGAGAGTGTTCCTCATTGTGCGCTCCTCATTGTTTCCAACTATCTTTTGTTTTAACCAGGCTGGCACTGGGGTGTAACTCTCCTGCCATTCAAAGACGGGGCCTGTTTCCAGATTAAAAATAGCCGGCCTTTGCATGGGAACCAGGGGATTCCCCTCATGCAAGATACATAGCTGTGTGTTTTTCACTTCGCCTCTGTCCGGTATCATCTCTAAACTATTCCGTATGTGATTTCCTGCCACATCTGACGTGTCACAAAAGAGCCAGTGATCAAGTTGTAAATGAGTTTACCTTATCTTATGCATACCGTAGACCACAATATATACTGTACGGTATGTGTGCCTTTAAATCCAACCGTATCAGGCAGGTAGATTGTTTTTCCCTGATATGAAATCCATAGCAGAGAAAGGAGGAGGACCTTCAGTGTGGCTGATAAGCTTATCTCCCCTGTATTTTCTACCTGCACACTAATAAAGCAGATGAGGAAAGTAATGGGTCAACTGGTCTCCCTGCTACAGCCGAGCAGGTACAGCAGGTATACCTGAATAACTGCTGAATTGAACATCTAAGTCAAATTAATCAATACCTATATTTGGGACTGAACTCAAAATAATTTAATAACAATAAATAAAAATGGAGCTGATCAAAAACAAAAATCTCGGTAAAGGGCCATTTTGTTATTTTTATTTTTTGAGTTTGTAAAACATCATATTGGCCGATTAATCGGCCAAACCAATTGGTCAGTCTACCTCTTTGTTTTGTGTGAAACTCTGCCTTGTTTTCACTCTCAGTGACAGCAGAGAGATAATGGAACCTGTGCAGATGGATTCTTACTCTGTAGATTGTATTTTAAAAACACCTTGACTGCTGGAGACCGCAGACACGTTACAAGAACTTAGAACATTGTTAGTCGCATGTGAGCGTTTAAGGAGATAACAGCGACTTAAATAAAGACCCAGGGGAGAGCCCACCTCCGCTGACCCGCGCGTTTCACCTCTGCACACAACATCTGCAACATGCTTCAAGCCAATCTTGTGCACTACTTTCTGCCTCCTTAAATGACTACAATATGTTCCTCTAGGCACGCAATTTAAGCCGTTTAGTTCAATAAACGCTGACGGACAGACAGACAAGACAGACAGTGATTATTCCCACTGCTTCGATTCGCCTGCATTTCAAACTGTGTCGTTTAACAACGTCGGTCAGGCAAAAGCTGTTTTCCAAGCGCCTGACAAGTCAGAAGCGGGGGGCGAAGTCGAAGCTCCTCCAGGAATGAATCACTCCCCAACTAAAGTTTCACCTCATCTCCTAAAAAACTGCAAAACTTTCTCTGCTGTGACAGAAATATCGTGTTTATATTACTGGCTTGCTTTTAGGGTATTTGTATAATGTTGGAGCAGATTCCAGCTGAATATTGGGCACGAATTTGCCACATTTTGAGAGATTTTTTTAGCATCACTTCAACAGTAAGAGTGTATATCTGACATTCGACTGTAACTTTAAACTCATGCTGACATATTTAAGAGCGCAAGAGCGATTTTTCTGACAACTGACACAAAGCTAGCCCAAAGTACAGCTCCTATAAGTGAGTGGAAACCAGCTCTTACCTGCGATATGGACATGTTCAGGTAGAGGAAGAGCCCCGTGGTGGAGGCAATCTGCAGCACCACCACCACTATCACCACCATCGCCACCCACATCTTGGACGGCGCTTCCCGGCGCCTCGTCGCGCTCGGCCCGCCGGCCGGGACCATCATGTAGGTGGTGGACTCGCTGCTCACAGATCTGAAATAATCCTGGTGCTGCTGCTGTGCGCTCGGAGTGGCCATGGCATTCCCGACGCATGAGCAGACCATGAAACGGAGAGAGCAGCAAAACAATAGCCAACAACAACCTCCACACCACTTGAAAACTGGAGCAAAAAAACAAAAAAACTGGAGCAAAATTAGATCTCCATGCGTCCGCTGCTTACGCAGCGGTGGAGGAGAGAGCTGCGGAGGAGAAGAGAAGGGCGAGCTGGGAGTTAAAGTTTGGATGCGTCCATGTCTGCTCAGTGTTCCGCCGCTGCGCAAAAGCAGAACTGGAGCTGCTGGAGGTGGCAGCGCGGGACTGACGAGCTGCAACCGAAAGAGAGAGCAGTAAAGAGGGGTTGGCTTAACCTCTTCATCACCCTGGAGCTGTGGAGGTATGCGCCCCCCACCCCACCCCCCCTCTCTCTCTGTTTCAGCGTTGCTTTCGAGGCATGGGACACTAATGCCGTACATTGCCAAAGCAGAACAATATAATATTTTCACCCAGTATTGATCATTATGGCGCTACCCCGCCATAGAAACTGACTAAAATTGTATATATTTTGCAGCTAATGTCCCACAAATATATATATTTTTTTAATGTGCAAATTCAGAATATATCATTCCTTATTTCGGAATGTATCACCCCTGTCAAAGCAGAGTAGGAAGTTTGGAAGTTCCGACGTCTTCTTGATGAGCCAGACTGTGTCCACTCAAAACGTGCGCACGCAGATTTGATGCGTTTATAAAGTTTCTGTTAAATGTTAAATCTTGAAAATGTCTTAACAAAAGTTATGTAAAAGTTTGTTTCGTCCCGAGGGATCGATTGTTGTCCTCAGTTTCACGCTACGCTGACAGAGGGCGCTCTCTCTCTCTTTGACATTTGTCACTTCAGGACTTTTGCAGCAGTTAATGGAGGGCATTTTTTTTAAATGAGAAAAGTGGATGCACATAAAATTAATTTTCAACAACTCTGGCAATTATTGTTGCAGTATTTTTTAAATTATTTTTTAAATCATTTATTTTAGCTTATTAAATGTGAGCTTTTGCTAGTTTTCTCAGCTATCAATAATGGTAAAATGAAAACAGAGAAAACAGCAATTTTCTGACATTTTGCATAAACTATTCATAGATTAAATTCTAATAAAACTAATGAATCAAAGCCTTTTAAAAAGATATATAGGCCTAGCTAATTTTTTAATAATAGAAAATAGTGTTTCTTTCTTTGTTCTGAGCTGCTTCCTCCAGCATTTGTCTCTGGTCTGTTTTACAGGAAATATTTGCCCATCGCTCTCCAGTTCATCCCTGCAACAAGTGTAGCCACGTTTAAATATTTGATCTCCAGTCTCCAAAAGGACCACAAAGCTGCGGACATCACGTTGACGTCATTGTTAATAGATGAGATAAGACTTCATGGAGAGATGAATCCAAAGCCTAGATTTTATTGCTGTCTGCGAAGCCTCCATCCTGTCTTAAATCACTTTAAACAGAGCATTAAGCATGAGCATGGGCGTTATCATCTTGGCTCGTCTCTGGAAACACTCCCTCATTTTCCCAGTCAGACACTGTTTACAGCTTTAAACCAGTGCTTCCCAACATTTTTTAGACCACGGCACCTCCATAATATAGGCTAACATGCATATACAGTATGTACACGATTTGAAAAGTATAAAAATTTAAAATTCTGCTGAAGGTCATGATGGAATTAAAATCAGCTTCATTACTATTGATCTTTTTTAACACGTTTTTTGCTCATCTTTTCAATCTGTTATTTCACATGCATTTAAAATTACAATTCTTTATAAATCAGGTGAGCCCAATAAATTTGGCAAATATCGTCCAATACCTAAGTTTTGTTTTTTTAAAAAAAACACTTCAGAACAACATCCTTTAAAACCATCAGTATGGTTGTCGGAAGACAGACTCAACGGAATAGCAGCTTGTTAACAATATTTCTTCTGCTTTAGATGATAAAAATATGTGGTTGGTTGCCCTCAACTGGCTTATTAAATATATAAATGATTCAATTACGAGGATCAGAATGAAAAGTTACCGATCATGGGCATCCAGTCAGACTGCAAGTAGAGACTTGAGACTTTAGTACACTGAACACAGGCTTATTTCTTCAAAACTCAAAGGAATTGCATTCATTAATGTAAAGGGAGTACAAAACACATTGGTTGTTGAGTCTGAAAGAAAACAAATGCAAGATTAGAACTTAACAAAATAAATCTAATTAGTTTTGTGTCCATCTTAAAGACATAAGGATAAAGTTCTCCCGTAAACTAAAACAGACATGGCATAACAACTGAAGAGTAAGAAAAACTCTTACCAGAGCTGCCGCCCCATGCAAATGTGAAATGGGGAGTGAGGGAGAGTGCAGTCTTTAAATAAGGAGTGATCAGGTGAACTCAATTAGGTAAATGAGGGAGGGCAAAGGGTGAAAACAAGAATCAATAAGTAATGAGGTGAAGTGAGGAAAGGAGGAGTGGAAAAATCAGAGGAAATAGAAATCTTTACTAGAGAACTATTGGTTCTGAATGGTTACATATCTGAGAAGTTAAATATACTTTATAAGGAACCCCAGGGTTCTATCCTCTGCCCTCTATTGCCTTTGATATGCTTTAATGACTTGGCTTTGACCTGTAAAAATCTTTACATATATTACTGTATATGCAGATGACATGATCTTTTGTAGCCAAAAAAAAAAACATACTCCAAAATATTAAACTAAACCACATTTACCGTCGATGTGAATGTGAGCATGATTATCTCTATGTGTCAGTCCTGTGATTAACTGGCGACCTGTCCCCCGTGTAACCTGGCCCTTACCCAATGTCAGCTGGGATTGGCTCCAGCACCCCGCATACCCGCAAGTGAGCATCAAATAAAAATAATGGGTGAATGGATGGACTTTATTATATGCCCATTCCCAGCTGGTCTGCAGATTCAGAGATAAATATTTACAATGATGGTCTTCTATAAGCAGTCCAAACCTGTCCATTGAGATATGTCATAAAACTTACCATATCTTTATGTTCTCTGTTACATCTTTTATGTACTTGTCACATCACAGAGTGGAAAACTCAGCATGAGAATTTCTATGAGAGCCTTTAGCCGACAGTTCATGTTTACGTTCTGTCCTGACTATTTTTCTGACCGCCGAAAAAATGTCAGAGCCGAGAAACATAACTTAAAACTTAGTCAATGTAGAAATTAAACATTGTTTTTTAATGTGGTGAATCATTATGCAGAACACATAATGAATCAGTGCATCCACTTGGGAACCGTTGATCTAAACGACAGCCTTTTCTTTGTTTCTCTTCCATCAGCATAAACAGCTGGAAAGCGGTATGTGTGTGCCCAGCCGTCAGAGCTGTTTATCAAGGATGGAAGGCAGACGAGCCTGGGTCGCTGCCAGGCCAACAGCGATGGACCATCAGAGGGCCATGGGATTTTCATTCTGTTCAGACTTTGGTTCAAAAGGACCGGTTCAAAGGAGGCTTAAAATAAGTCAAGAGTTAGGCCATGAGAAATCTGAGCCCAATCCATCACCAAGATACTCCCTAACAGTAGAATACTCCGATTACTTTTTTGTTGTGATGAGTACCATAGCGCTTTCATTTTGCAATTCACGTAATCAGTTATTTAGTTACGTTTTCAAATAATCAGTCTGTTACTTTTAAAATTTTCCCAGTTTCTTTTGGCATTAATTGAATGTTTGTTGAAACGTGACTAAGAGTCGCCTCATTTGAACATGTTCCGAGTTAACAAGGTAGTAAGTTAATTTGGTTAAAGAGAGGAATTAGAAGGTATACGGCTGTATATTTCTAAAAAAAAAAAAATTAGGTGTAAGAATATTTCCTTTCTTGACATTTTGTGAGTTTATTTTGTTTATTTATTAGACTACGTACGAAGGTAATGATAACCGCTCAACACGTCTGCCAGCTGAAAGTAAATCACAAAAGGGTTGTAATTTTTTGGTAAGGCAAAAGTACTTTAACATGCAGATTATGTTCAGTATAACAGATCAATGGGCACAAAAGTTCTGATCAATCAGTTCTCTGAAAAAAACAAACAAACAAATGTAATTACAGCCACATAGTGTACTTGTGATGGGGGCAGTGATATTATTAGATTATTATTAATCGTAAAATGTATGCATTCACAATCTTTGATTTATTTTTTTTGGTAACACTTTAAAGTAAAATTTTGAGTAGTTGCTGCGGAACTAATGATTAGTTAATGAGTAACTCCTGATCAAATTTTTAGAGTAGTTAATGATCAGTTAATGGGTATTAAATTGAAGAACTAATGATTAATTAATGATTAGTTCATTAAGGAACTAATAAGGAATGCCAAACCTTATACTGTATATCTTCCTGGTTCCGATGTTGCACACAGCTGCATATTCCAGACAAAAGTTGGACAGTTTTTGTGCCGGTAACGTGTGTTGTAATGCTCTCTTTCTCTTGGTTAAGCGAGCCCATTTAAAAGTCATTGATTGTGGCTTGAACTGCATGGAAATGTTTATTCAAGCCTCTTTTCCACCAAGCAGTCCATGTTAGTTGACTTCAGTACGCATTACAGCGCTTATGTTTCCATTCCCAAACGTTGTGGATGGTACCAGTAGAACTGTTCCGTACCATCATGTTATGAGGTACCTATAGCACACTGAACTGACACTAAAAGGTGGAGTTGAAGCACAGCAGGCGACTGATTGGTCAATCGGAGCAGCCAGAGTGTCTGTGCTTTGATGTAGGATTTCCCAACTCTCCTGTGTTTTTTTTAGCAGTCTTCATTCTTGCTGCCTGCAGACTTTATTTTCTCAAACAAAGCTTGTCTCTCTGTTGTAATAAACAACCACACATCAAGAGGAACAAAAGACGAAACGTGTGTGTGTGTGTGTGTGTGTGTGTGTGTGTGTGTGTGTGTGTGTGTGTGTGTGTGTGTGTGTGTGTGTGT
>JBBPCS010000878.1:10940124-10956280 GCA_037974645.1 Hollardia meadi | reverse complement strand
GTGTGTGTGTGTGTGTGTGTGTGTGTGTGTGTGTGTGTGTGTGTGTGTGTGTGTGTGTGTGTGTGTGTGTCCGTCCTCTGACACCACAGCTGTCCACCCAGCACTGCTGCTTATCTATGCGCACGTGTGTGACTGTGTGTTTGTGTGCGAATGCGTCAGTGTCCCATGGCGATCAGCAGTGGGAGTTACAAGGTCAGTCTCAGCATTCCAATACATATCAGACCTGAGGGACTATTGCATTCTGCAGCTACGTCAACACATGCGCATGTGCAACTCTGTTTATGTGCAAAAATCTTTAATTTTACCTGTAAAAGACAATAAAATGTAGTGTAGATGCTAAATTAAAATGTTAAAATTTAAAAAGTCTACATATTAACAGGGCTAGCTAGCTCTGTGAGGCTGCAATAAATGCCAACATGAGCGTGCTAATGCTCACAATGACAATGCTAACATACTGATGTTAATGAACAGTTCAATCATAAATGAAAATTCACTTATTATCTACTCAGTGACGTGCTGGTGAAGTTTCTTAGTCCACAGAACATTTTTGGAGCTTCACTGCAAAACAGTGTAGCAGCGTTCTCCGAAACAACTGAAGAAGCTGTGGACTTGTTTTAAAACAGAAAAAATAAAATGACTCCATACAACTAATCTCGCATAATCAAAATGTTTAGAAGCTCTGAAATCCCAAATTGATTTGAAAAGATGCTATTTACACCGTTTTTTAAAGCCAGAGTCCTCTGCACACGGGGTGCTCGCTAATGCTTTTAGCTGGTTGCTACAGTGAAGATTTCAGCTTAAAGGAGTGTGCAAATCAATTTGGGATCTCAGGGCTGGAATACACTGGACGAGCTGTACGAAGCCATTTTATGTTTATGTCGTTTTTGTTTTTAACATTTTAATACGAGTTCCCAGCTGCTACACTGTCTGGCTGTGACGCTCCAGAAATGTTTTGTGGATTGAGAAACTTCACCAGGGTTTACCATGTCCATGATCTTAGGCTCTGTTCATCATTCATTTGAAGGCCAGTTCAGTGGTGCAGCGGGGGAGCCAAAAAAAGTTTTTGCTCCGGCAAAAAAAAGTTGTCATAAGTTTCCAAAATAGTAAAATCCTATCCCTGAATATTATATACCCCCTGTTAGGTGTTTTGGCATCTGAGAAGTCAATAAGGGATTGGAAAAATCAATAGTATTCATCCTCTTTACCATAAATATTTAAATTAATTTTCATAGTATTTATAATTTTCATTTAAATCAAAATGTTAAATCCACATCCTATTCTGTATTCTAACTGTAAAAAGGATAGTGTTTGGGCTGCCTTAAAAATTTAAGTTCACTGAATTTGAAAAGACAAGTTGAGTTAACTTTGTAGTTAGTTAAAGTTAAAGTTAAGTAGTAAGTTAAACAACTAGTTCTTTTTTTCACAGTGTAGGTATCTTATTAGTTTGTGCCAGATATCACGCACACTCCCATTAATGTGCCCCATACTGACTTTGTTTATTTTCCTATCCATCTGCGTTGGAGAGGGAGAAATTCTATTGTTTTGTATTGTTTTCATATGTAACCATGCACACATGCAAATATAAGAGAGCAAACTGATAGCAACTTCTATTCAATCTAAAACGTGTGTGTGTGTGCGCACTTGTGTACACAAAAACAGATGCCTAAAAATACTTGACTTCAAAAATATTCTTTCAATGTACTTTGAGCTCTTCTTCAGTGAATCTGGCTTTTTCTGACTGTGTTATTTATGGTAAGACAGAGAAGAAAAACAAGGGATAATTATTTAATTTTACTGCAGGATCACTGTTTGATTTAGCACTAGCTTCTTTCTCTTCTATCTATCCATCCATCCATCCATCCATCATCCATCCATCCATCCATCCATCCATCCAAGACCTGACCAGTAAAACAAAATCCAGACAAAACAAACATTATTTTATTAGCTATTAATAACACACAAAGACAAATAAAGCTTCAACAATCTGACATGTATATTTAAAGCAAAACAACTGAATTAAATCCAGTTGTTGTGAGGCGTGTAACCCTGACTGATCTCACGCTGACAAGACTCACACGCATTGCCCCTATGTTGCCACCTAAAGGACATTTGTGGTTACTGCAGTTGGATGCCAGTCAAAATTGCAATCAAAACCATTGAAGTCTTCCTGCCAGCGTACTTTTTATCCATCTTGGACAAAAACCATTACTTCAGGCTCGTCATCTAGCATCTATTATGTATATAATATGTGTGTCATCATGTGCCGAGTCAACCATCTTTTGGTTGGATCTCTGCTCTGTTCTTGCAATAAATATGGTAGATATAATGTTTTGAAATTAAACTCCTTATCTTGATGAGCTTTAATTTAACTTTATTGAGGAATAAATTCAGTGTGTGTGTGTGTGTGTGTGTACATGCCAGTCATCACAAATATTATCCAATTAATATCATTAAAACACTAGACAAGCATTCTAGCTTCATCAAAGGAGGAGGTGATAATGGTTTCGGCCAGCCGGTGGGCTAGTAGATGAATATCGATATCATCAGCTATTTGCTCTCTGGTTCTCAGGACCCAGTTGATGATGTCACATGAAAGCGCCTCGGCGAAAGCCTCCATCGTGGCTCCATGATGAGGTCCTTCTTCATAATAGTACCCTGCCAAACCATCTGTGGGCAGTGAGTGCATCAGATGCTCCATTAACTCCACCTGGGGGTCAATGGCAGCACCAGCTGAGTCGTCCTCTTTGTCCTTTGGGGTTGGCGGTGGAGGTGAAGGGAGGAAAACCTTTGCCAAGCCTCCCTTTAGTTTTCTGGCAAAACTGTGTCTGCTCCTCTCAAGCTCAGGAAGGAGAGGTGTGGTTGGAGGCGCGTCAGGGTAGTCGAGAGATCCTATGATGGGGAGACCAGACTGGGACAGAGGTGGGTGACAGAGCTGGGTGTCTTTGGAAGTCTGGATGTTTTTGCCTGGATCCATCTCAGCATCCATATCCAAAAAGTCTTTTTTGCTTTCAGATTGATCGATTAAAGGCAGATTAACCTGTCCACCATCCATCGTTACCCCAACTGATCTTGAACTCTGGAAACCCTCTAAGTGATCCTCAACATTTTGACCTCTACATACTTCCTTCAGAGCAACCTCTATCACTGCTGAGGCTAACCCTTCAGCTAACATCTCCTGGTTCTGAGTAGATTTGGACACCCCAAGGTCCACCTCAGGTCCCACCATTTGGCTTATAAATGACTGAATAATATTCTCTGTCATATTTTGGGCAAACTTCTCAAGAACCCCATTGTTTAAGTGGCTTCCTCTGAGGTCTTCAGGATTGCCAAAGTTTTCTAGAGTGGGCTCTGGCACCCTTGGATCTTCACTCACCTCCTGCATTGGATCCTGTGAGGATAAAAGCAATACAAACTTAATATAAGTGAGGGAAATATTGTTTTTGCCTGGAGCCTCTTTTGCAACAAGAATACAGTACAAGTCAGCACAAGGCACAAAGTACAAAATGAGTTCAAAGATGGTCTGACACACTGCCACGTTCCTATTATTAGTTCTTTTCTGTACTTTAGAATATTCTTTGCCAACATGTTCAGATAAAGACAGGCAGGACATGAATATTTACCTACGTAGTGCAGCATTTCCTTATTAGTCCATGCACTACAAATATTTCTATGTTCCTCACGTTTCAGATTAGAGAAGAAATACAGAAACTACAAATTGAAAGGATGTTATGTACTGTATGTATAAGAAACGACAAAAGAGGAAGTAATCATGACAAATGTAAAAATGGAGAAAAAAACCCAAGCACAAACAGAGTTTCCTGTCAAGCCTCAGATGTAAAGTAAGATTGAGGCCTTGACCACAGCCTGTCACCATATGAGTTGTCAGTCAGCCAGGATGTGACAAACAGGAAGTTCAAATTGGTATTCAATTTGACAAAAAAACCAAACTGCAGGCCTCCACAGCAGCAACCTGACATTTCTTTAAACGCTGTTTGTGCGCATCTGTAGTTAATTCAGATAGAACTGTGTTTGATATTTTTGACTTCAATTTGAGAAAACAGAAATGGAGCAAAGCAAATGTTACATGAAAAGTAGGCTATAGCCTAATGTGCTGTTGATGTCTGATAACTATGCAAAAGAAGACATCTGTACCCATTTTAATACAATGGAAAAAGCCTGGAAAGACACATGAATGTTTGATGAAAGGGTCTTTGTTTCACTAAACTCGATTCAGAAAACAGGAGTGTACCATTGCCCAGGGCATTCACAAAGCTTTGTTGATGTGTTAACGGCTGTTTGAATTTTAATAAAATCTAGACATGTCTGACTTTATTTTACTCTTCAAACTGTGTTTTCCAAATAAGTTCTTTTTTTTTTTAAATCTAACGTTAATAAAACAGTTCTGTATTTTGGCAAAGTACATGCTTTCCTGCTTAGAGTTAGATGATATCAATCTGTACGGTTGATGTGAAACTACTGTGAGCAAGACGTTAGCCTAGCAACAACAAACAACTGAAAGCAGGTGAAACAGCTAGCCTTTGCCCATATTAACAAAATCCAGTACCTCTACTTTAGCATGTTGTTTGTTTAAGTCACACAAAAATTGAAGTGTAAAGCGCTGTGGTTTTATGGGGGACTATGCGCCTGACTACTTCTTGGCTGTACAGAAAAGCATACATTCCAAAATGTCTGACTTTTCTTTATTTTAATTCTCAAATTAGCTCAATTGGTTTTTAATAAAAAGATAAACCTTCAAACATGTTTATGTATACGTGGCTGAGATAAGTAGTTTTGTTATTTTAAAGTATTTTCTGTTTCACATATAGCAAGCAGGCTGTAGCGTTAAACAGCTGAAGCTAGCTAACGTAAAAGACGTTAGCACTCGCTAAGAGCGTTTCCATTGTCAATCTTTTGGTCTTTGCACAAAACTTTGCGTCAAACTTTTTTCTAGCAGGCAGAAATATGCTCTAATATACTTATTTAAACCACTGAAAATAAGTATTTTTTCCTCATTTTCGCTAAACCTTATAACATAGTTGTTAAGTAGCATTTTAGGACGTTTTCTGACTTAGAAACTAGAGAAGCAGAAGAGATGGACTTTCAGAAAGTGCGAAACTGAACTTAACACCCTTTACTTCCTATATCTTCTCTGGTTCTACTGCTGTTACTGTAAAAGGACTTAGGGTTAGTATTTTATAGCCATTTTCAAATCAAAATGATGTTATGTGATATAAATTAGCCTGACAAAAACATTAAGCAAATCAGCCTCAAGTCAAATAATTTTAGAGATATATCATATTCCATGTAGTGTCTTTCTCAAACACACACATAAGTACTCATGCCGTTTCCTTTTTTCTCTCTAAGCTCCTTCTTCCTGCAGCCAAAGTGAATGATGCTCTGAGTGACACCCGAGACTGTTGGTGCGAGTTCAAAATGGACAGAGCCCAGAGAGGAAGATAGGGGAATAAAGTGACGATGTGGAAGCAATTACAGTTGAAACAAAGAATGTTTTCTCATGGCGATCCATCTTAGACATCCTGATGGGTAAACTATGATATGAGTATATGATTCCTTAATACTTTATTCCCTGTCTGAAGTTTTCATTTGACCACAGTAACTCGCCAAGTCTAAAATCCAGACAAAGTTTCTACAAGGTGCTCACAGTTGCAGCACAAAGGCCATTCAGTATGTTGCAAAAAATATTGAAATGCAATGCCTCAGTTGACCTTTTATTAAAGCTGGGTTTCTTCCACCAATTTCCAGTGTTTTAAAGGTGACAAATCCAAAGAAATAGCCTTCTGCGAGGGAATATTTAACGTTTTAGAATTCACCGATAACTTGCCAAAAACTGTTTTCACAATGTTTTCATCATGTTTTGTTTTCTATATTGCAAGAAGTTAGTTAACCTTTGTTAGCCAAAGAAAAACTGGAAACAGAGATTTATTAATAATAATAATATATAAAATATATAAAAGTTTGCTGACCAAAAAGAGGCGGACTGTGTTTTAAGATTTATTACAGATGACGGATCAAAGGGGTAACTGATGATTTACTGTGATAACCTGGCAAGACGCAGAAGGCGTCTTGAGGGCCAGTTGGATAAGGTTAAATCAACAACATATTAAAACTAAATACAGGGGACATCAGGCGGCGTGTATTTCCTGTTGAACAACTTACCAGTGACGGGTGATGGTTCGCTCTTTGCTGCCTCGGGTGTGAATGACTTTTCACGGAAACGGTTTGAAAAATGAGTTCACAAGTTTCGCTCACTTCCTCTGTGTGCGTGCGTGCGTGTGAGAGAGAGAGAGAGGAGAGAGAGAGAGAGCTAGAGAGGAGTTTGCAGTCGTCTATACCTCATTGACGACATGAGCAAATTACATATACATGATGGAAAAATGCACTGAGTTTATAGAAAATCATTCTGCCTGTTTTGTTCTGTTCCTTTGTTCATGAGATCACAAAGATGAAGAGAGGAAGAAGAGGAGGAAATGAATGGCGAGGAGGAGGAGGAGGAGAGAATACAGATTCAGACCAAAACCTCAGCCTATAGTCGAATTTTAAATACATGTACTTTTATGCTTTTACTCTAGTTTGGTGCCAAAAATACTGGACAATTTATGTGGAGTATGAAGAGGTGTGATATTGAAATCCTTTAAAACCACACTGTAACACTAATCTGCTACAAGTCCTGAAAATGTTACTTAATAAATGATACTTAGGAAAGTGCGCTTTTAGTAAAAGTGATGAAAGAAAAGCAATGAGTAAAAGTATTCATTGCAGAAAAATGGCGCCTGTATATTCCCATGCAATAATGTGTAAGCTTTATTTAACTGTTGTATTTGGTTAAGGTGTATTTCTATAGGGCTGCTATTAATGATTATTTCATTACGAATTATTTTCCTGATTATTTTCTTGATTGATCAATAGATTATTTGTTTTTTGTTTTTTTTATAATTTCCAGAAAATGGTGAGACATGTAAAGCATCTCAAAATGATTAAAAACTGATTAAAACTAATTAAAAGAAAATTCACGTTTCAGAAGTTGGAACCATGAAATGTTTTTGCAAGAGAAATTATTATTAATTATCAAAATAGTTGACGATTCATTTTCTTAATTCAAGAAAATACTGAAGGAGAATACACGTACCACAAATTTAAAAAGTAAATGTGCTTATTTACATTCCACCGGACAGTTTAGACAAAACTGACGGGTTTATTTTATGCATTACTTCCATGACCCTGAATTTAGAGTCGAAACCCCACCCGTGCAGATTTCTTCATCCAGATCCTAAGAACTATAAAGCTATGTCTCCCAGCGCTGATGCAGACACGAAAGCGCTCTCATATGTAGGCCTTTTGTCTTTGATGAGGACAGCAGGGGGTGGAGATGAAAATAAAAGCAGTGTTTTGAGATGATATCTCTCTGAAGACTTTATGAGATGCCAGATTGCACACTGTACGCCTTGAAGTTGCATCAGAGAATCCTGCTGAACTGTACTGTTAGCTTGTTTAGTTAGCTTAGTTAGCTAGCCCCTCATCTATGAGTATGCTTTCTTCTGTGCGGTGATACTGAAAGAAAATAGTTCCTACATTAAATTGCTCACAAGGGGTGTGGATTATTTTAAGTAAGTGGGTCATAATTCCTGGAAAGAGACATTGCTGTTGAGTTGGGTTTTTTTTAATGTTGTTTTTTTTTGGCACTATCAAGCCATATCAATCTAGATGGATAAATAGCACTACAGGTAAGAGGAAAAATATGTATTGTTGATTTTGTGGTGAACTGTCCCTTTAATAGTATGTTTAGAGGGCGTATTCAGTGATGTCATAGTGCTGCTGTATTTAAAATTAATTCCAATTAGGTCCACTCACCACTCTTTTGAGCTCTCAACAGCATCTCGTGGCCTTCATCATACCCCAATCCCTAACTCTAAAACCTTAAATTCAGAGATCCTACCATAATTTCAGTTATTTTGCAGACATAGAGCTTTACAAACAAATGTGACGTGCGTGTTTGCCTCATGTGGTATGTTCCAAAACAATCCCTTCATCAGTTGGAACTCCCAGCATCTTGGTCATGAGAAAACATCATGGATCTACTAAGGGAAAATTTCATCAATAAAATCACTAACTGCTATTGGTTTCTGGGATGTTTAAAAATCCTACACGCTCCTCCTCCAAGGTTCGATGGATTTAAGTCAGGAAACGAGGTGGGCGGAGCTCATTATAAACTCCACTTAAAATGCTTGAGTGCATGTTGCTTAACTAAAAACAACACTTGTATAATTGCACAAACATAAAATCAAATCAAAATAGAACATAGTAACTTCTTTAATATATGTAAAGATTTATTTTCAACACGATTAATAATTTCCACATCGTTGCACCGGGCGGAGCCGCAACGATGAAACTAACGCTCTCTTGCAGCGGCATTCCTAGCGACTCCCTGATTGGCCCGCCGGCTCAAATTCCAGCCAATGAGAACGCAGCGCAGCGAATTTGGATTCGCAGCTGAAGCACTTTTGTCCGAGCTCTCGTCTACGGAACAACACAGGAAATACTGGTCTATTTATTACACTTTACAAAAGTTTCATACGTTTTTCTCGCGTTTAAACTAAGCGACTGACTGAAACCAGCAGGAATTTCAACACACGGTAAGACAAAACGATCGATTTTTTTCAAAATTAGCTTGATATGAATGCAGAACCGGTTGTGTTAAGCTACTCGGTTTTAAATAAAGCCATTTACAGCTAGCTTAAACTGTTAACTCTCCCGTTTTTGTTTTTTTTTTAAACCGACCCGGTTTTTTTTCTATCATCCTTTGCAAAGCAGAACATAGTGCAGCCGCTGCAGAGTTCATTCTCGGAGGATAAAGGAGCCAGCTATGCCTGTACCGAGGGGAAAGAAACCCACAGTCACCGCGGGGAGCAAGATACCCAAGGTTACTACAACAACCACCGAGAACCAGGTAGGAGAACATGTTGGTTTAAGCACCAGCTACATTGCTAGCCTTGCTATCAGTGGAAAGGCTGTAAACAAAGCAGCCATTGGGGACAGCATCTCTTCTATTCGCAGTCTGCACGCACGTGATCTGTGTGACTGGTTCGTGTACTCACTTTTCCCTGTTTTGTGTGCTACAGGAGGAAGGCCCACATGCGAAGAGGTCCTCCTCCCCTCCTCATGGAGCCCCGAAGAAGAGGACTGCCTTCATCGACATCACTAATGTAAGCCCTGTATTGTGGGGTTGTGGTTTTGGCAACAGTTTTCAAATACAGGGTCAAAAGCCAAATAATGTCTGCAATAGATAAAAAAAAAAAGTCTCCTTTTGTTCAGCCTACCAAGATTTTTGAGATGCTCAAGTCCCGCCTGCAGAATTATTATGGCATCATGTACTCTGGCTTTATAATAATAACTTCTACTGAGTGGGAATGTTTGATATTTCTCATTGAAGTCAGTTACACAACAGCTGCCTGCCATTTTGACACCATGTGTCAGCCTGGTGCACATATTCGCTGCCATTTCAGTCATGAAATTGGTGTCCTGAATATACATTTATAGTTGTGCAATTTATTGTGGTCAGGATTATTTTTCCTTATAAAAACACAGCAGGGCTGTTCAGCAGCTGGCTCTCGGTGAACTTGGTGACTTCATAGTAACTTAACGATTGGTTGAATTGTCCTGTGAAACCATTGCCCGTACATTGTTGCAATCGATCAAAAGGCTGCACGGAAAATGGCTTCCAGACACCGAAAAGGGACGTTGCTGGAACATAAATGCATCATGGTACACGAGCATCGTTTTGGCCAAAATCTTGTTATAATGCAAAAATATAAAACCTTTTCTGTTTAAAAGCAAATTCCTAAGCAGGTGTGTTTGTTTCCTGTAAGTCCTGGAAAGCATTTAAAATAAAGTAGCTTTCATTCCTCCGTACAGGCTTCTTATGCGGTATGGATTTAATTTGAGTCATTTCCAGGTCTGGAATAGTAGGGAAATATATTTGTTTCCAGGCTATTGGGCCTCTTCTGTTTTCTGAAATGTAAAATTCAGAATTTCTAAAACTAAATTGATCATATAATTCAATTTTCATTGCATTTGGAGCAGACAGCCAGAGAGCGCGGGCCAGAGCGAGTTTGATGTTGTGGAAAGCAAGGCAAAAAAAATGTTGCGCATGCCTGAACACACAGCCTGCACATCGGCTCTGCGCCAAGTGCCTTTTAGATTAGATCAGATTTGCCTTTATTGTCTCCCCTAGCAGCAATTTGTCTTCAACATTCACATTCAACATAGTAGCCGTGATGCATTTCTCAGAAAGTTAAACGGACTATCTTTTTTGCAAAGGGAAACCATACAGTACCTTTATGGCTGTGTTCCGGTGGACACTGTTCATATATATATATATTTATTTATTATTATTATTATTATTATAGACATAATCAGAATGTACCATGTATGTTCACAGGGAATTTTTAAAACCATTTATTTACATAAAAAACGTTTAGCTATTTGTACTCGGATGTGAAACGCAGTCTGAAAAATCCGGTGAGTCTGTCTGGAAATTTGAGCCTGGAAATGTCTGGAATTTTGGAACGGAAAAATGTGCAGGAAGAGTGAGAACATCAAGCTGTTTCAGCAGCTGCAGCCTGAACACAGAATGACTCTGGAGTTCTGGGTGATCTCCTATGATGTGTTGTTTTGTCTTTGGCGACAGGCTGTCGGTCTGTGTCTGTCAGATTGTCGGCCCGACAACGACGACATCTTGGGGACAGTAAGTGGGATACTATGTGGGTGGTGGTCACAGGGTCTGAGGGTCGGAGTTTCTTACATCTGGAATACCAGTATAATTCCATATTATTACGGGAACATGGCACTAATTTGTGCAGCGTGTCACACATACCAGTAATGTGTTACGATGGAAATCGAAAGCCTTGGACTAATTCCACCATAAAGCAGAAACTTAAGCAAGTCAAAATTGAAGCCAAATCATTACTCTGCATTCATCAGGTTGTTAAGTGTGTCAGCAAGTTTCAAAATTAAACTAAATTGTCTCAATTCTGCACACAAAATTGTGTGAACAAGAAGTGTGACAATTAACTACACGCTCCATTTTAATAATTTGGGCCAATTCAAACTACGTTCTGAAGGCAATTTTTTTTTTTCTCCCAGAAAATTTTTGACACTTGATAAACGTGTGCACGTGTGTCCTGACATGTATAAAGATGGACGACGCAAAGTCAAAATATCCCAGATACGAGCGCTGCCGTCTTGCGCCGGTGATGTCATTTGGAGCGCAGGAGTGATCAGGCAGTGGAGCTCGAGATCGAGTTCCCGCCTCACTCAATCGAACATACATCAGCATGATAAGAACTACTTAAAATAACACAAACCACCTTCAGGAGAAGTTTGATGTTTGAGTTTTTAGTCTCGGCCCATGTTCCATCTGCTAACACTGAGGGACATGGGGTTTATGACCTGTACTGCAGCCCGCCACCGGGGGGGCAATTGAGATGTTTTGGGGGAGGTCCATGTCTACATGCAGTCAATGGTGCTTACAGGATGTGTGACACACTGCGACCCTTGTCTCTGGTGTGACGGTGTAGTTATTTCTCCACTGTGGTGTGAATGCGTGTACTCTGCTGCCTCACCTGGGTGTGAAACGAGCAGCATGTTTGTTTGTTTGTTCTCACAACTGCTGAAGCTGTGAAACAAGGTGGCAGAAAGGTTTGAGCCCGTGATGTGTCCAGCCCTTGGTCATGACCCAACCGTGTACTTTTTGATGTCGCATATAAATATGAATTGGGATCAGACTACAATGTCCAAAAGTTTAATATACTCCTGGTGTAAACAATCTCAATTTGACTTTAATCACAGGCTCATAAGGTTAAAATCAGCCTTCCAGGGAGGAAGAAGGAAGCGGTGAAGAAGCAGGTGAAGAAAACGAGCTCCACCTCAGTGCCAGCGAAGAATAAAGACAACCTGAAGAAGTAAATGCCACCGTGTTTTTCTTTTCACCGTTTACCCCCCTTGACTTCAATTCTTTCCCCCGTTGTTCTCTCCTTAGTCTTAAATTTTAAACCTCTCTCCCGCTGCAGGTCTTTGTCTGTGAGCTCAGACGGGACGTCCGCCGAGAAAGAAAAAAATGAGGCAGAGGAGGAGAAGGAAGAGGAGGCACTAAAGGATTTATCGGCCCCAGCAGAAGAACTGGCAGCTTCTGCGCCCCCAGCTGTCCGTGAAGTGCCAGCACACCTTCAGAAACAAGCAGTAAGGGAAATTATACACTCCAAGAGGAAGCTTCTGACCTTTACAGATGTTTCCTCCTTTACTGATATCCTCTCCATCCTCACAGATCCCAGAGGAGTTTGACATCGACTCAGAGAACTCTGAGGACTGTTACATGTGTCCGGAGTATGCAAAGGACATCTTTGACTACCTCAAACGGAGAGAGGTGAGCCAAACTCTAAATTGAAGCTTTTTTTTTTTTTTAGATTTAAAGGAGCTCTTCCACCAATGTGGTCATTTTTTAAAGAAGGCAAATCCGTCTCCCTTCTGATTTGATTGTCTGCAGGAAAAGTTTGTCCTCTGTAACTACATGTATATGCAGCCCAGCCTCAACCCAGAGATGAGAGCGATCCTGATTGACTGGCTGGTTGAAGTGCAGGTGAGTTTTCCTGGTTACCTGTTGTGTGTGTGTGTGTGTGTGTATGAACTTGATAGGTGAGATGCATTTAAAGTAAAACAATTGCTAATAAAACCTCCAGGGGGTGAAGCATGTACTCGTGTTGCTGCTTCTGCAGTTTCTTCTGTTGACCGGATTCTGTTTTATGCGTTTGTTTAGGAGAACTTTGAGCTGTACCACGAGACCCTGTACCTGGCCGTGAAGGTGACGGACCACTACCTGTCCAAGACTCCAGTCCACAGGGAGATGCTGCAGCTCGTCGGCTCCACCGCCATGCTCATCGCCTCAAAGTTTGAGGTAAGGACGCACGGTATACAGTTCCAGGTGCAGGGCATCAGTTAAGATACTTGATCAGCCTGAACACTTTTTCACATTTCATTCTGATGTTCCTGCAGGAGCGCAGTCCACCTTGCGTTGAAGACTTCCTTTATATTTGCGATGATGCATACAAGAAGGAGGCGCTTATCTCCACAGAGGCCAGCATCCTGCAGACGCTGTCCTTCGACATCAACATCCCCATCCCCTATCGCTTCCTCAGGCGCTACGCCAAGGTGCGTGCGTGTGTTTGAAGAGTGTGAATTGGACCGTTTAGAGCGTTTTGTCGTTTTTGACTCTGGCATCACGGTGAGTGTTTGCTGTGTTGTCTCCGCAGTGTGTGTGCGCGGGCATGGACACGCTGACTCTGGCCCGTTACTACTGCGAGATGAGTCTCATGGAGATGGAGCTGGTGTCAGAGAGAGGCTCGCTGCTGGCCTCCGCCTGCCTGCTGATGGCGCTGATCACCAAAGACCTGGGAGGATGGGTAAGTCCACTTAACACAGTAAACCTGAACACCTCTGCTCCTCTTTTTTCATTTCCTGTTTTTTTTCCTCTTTAAACTAGGTATGTTGAGATACCATACATTTAGTAATAGTAGGTTTCCCCCCCCCCTCCTCGTAATGTGATTGGCAGTATTCATTTAAGAGCTCACACAATGCAATAAATATTTATTAATTGCCCTAAGTTCAGCTGTTTAATTTCAGATTCACACATTATGTATTTATTTGAGTTTGATCACTGATCTGGAGTTATTTATTTATTTTGGTATTTATTTGACTTAAATGTTCAGTACAACAATTATTTGGTTTCTAATAAATTCAGAGAATATTGGCTTGGCCTTTAAAAAGCAATCGGTCAACCTAAACTCGATACCCAATTCAATACCACGTTAAAAAACACTAAATCCCCACTCCTTTGTATTTAGTAGAAAGATGACTGAACGGTTAGGACGGTAAGCCTACTTACTACAGGGTATGGTTACGTTAGCCAAAACACGGTAGCCTTTAGCCTTTAAACTTGTATGGAACATAGCAATGCCAGCGGTCGCAATCAAAAATGATAGTAATGTACATTTCAGGAAAAGGATAACGAGGAGCTGCACACATTTTTTAAAAAACTTTTTTTTTTGTGTGTGTGTGTGTTATTTTGTGACTTTGGTGTTTTTAACACAGATTCAAACTAACCCTTTAAACTCTCAACTGTTTGACTGGGCTGAATTCTCATTACTGCATGAAGCGCCAGCCTGCAATCCTCCTTTCAATTTAAATGTAAATTATTTTTCCATGTAAATTGGAGTTATCATTGCAGCAGTCGCACAACAGATTGTGGGTAATTTTATTTTGTATAAACTCCAGAAATCGGCTCCTGTTTGTTTCTCTAACGCTGAAAACTGCAGAGGCAGAATTCAACATGGCTGCGTTTTTATACGTCCCTCGTATCTCTTGTGCGACAGTCTCCCATCCTGCAGTTCCACTCGGGCTACCGGACGTCAGATTTGGCGCCGCTCGTCAGAAAGCTCCACGCGACGCTTTCAGCTCCTCCTGACGACAAACTGAGAGCCGTCAGAAACAAATACTCGCACAAGTAAGTCAACTCTCAGTCCGTTCGTAATGAAGTGGTTAATGTGGATGAAACTGCTCAGGATGTTAATGGATTCATATCGTTTCAGGGTGTTTTTTGAAGTTGCGTCACTGCCGTTGGTCGACATGGACATTTTGGAGAAAGCTTTATCTCAGTGAGATGTCAGAGTGGAAACATTTTCCCTCAAACCTGTATATATTTTGTTAATATTTATATACATAGTCTTGTCTGTCTTTTATATAATATTGGAAATATAAACCTTTAAATCCAGTTTGATGGAAACAAGTTTTAATGTTGGGATTTGTTATTAGGAAGTTTGCCAGTGTATTATGTTAAGGTTGTTTATACTGACTTCTGTTAGTGTTGCATTTGAGTACACTTTTTTTCTGACGTGCATTTTATAACTTTTTATAATATGATAAAAGAGTTAATTCTTTAGAATTGTGTAAGCCCCCTCTGTGTGTATAATTTTAAATTGAGCATGTTTGAAGCCAATGCTGAGATGAGAATTTGGTAAATGCTCGCTTTTACTGATGATGGCTTCTCGTATATTGCTGAAGTTAGCAATTATGCACATGTGTATTTTCATATGCTGTACAGTGTTTATCATGTTAATATCACTATGCTAATTATTTGTATAAAAGACGACTGGATGATGCTGTGCTATTTTTAAATGGCTGTCATGCGTACCCTTAAAATAAAGATGTTTTTTTTTCTGTTTCATAAAATGTGCGCTCATCATTAGGGTTATAAAAAAATTTTTTTAATTAAATTGACACATTGATATGGATGCAATAATTTTGGTAAACCAGATTTGGACAGGACATGCAATTTTATTGTCCGGCCACCAGAGGTCAGTGGTGCACCATGTTCCTCCAGGCTCAGCCACTTCTCTGCAGTGGCTTCCTGCTGCTTCACTGAGCCCATATTTACATATTCATCATAAGATCAGTTTCCCTGGAAATTAGATTTCTCTTTGTTCTAAAGCATACTGAAGCCATTTGGACTACTGTTCATCCTGTTATCTCATATGACTAGTTGTTTGAAATAGTTGGACAAAGTTCTTGCTCAAGGACCAATTAACCTAAAGAAATTAGTCAAAAGTAGTGAAAGCAGCAGCAGCTAAACGATTATCAGTATTGACAGGCTCACAATGTCTGACTATAGTTTGCATTAATATTCCCTAAAGTTAAAGCAGATCTAAAATAAACAATAGTGCATTTATTGTCAGCATGTCATTCACATAGTGTTTCTTCTGTTTTCTGCCAGTTCATCAAACCGTTTATTGTGAATCACTGAGTTGCCTTGTTGAAATGTGCTATACAATTTAACTTTCCTTGCCCTAATATGTTGTGGTTATAAACGACGTCTTTCATACTTTGGTCCAAAGCTCTCATCTACTTTTATTTACTGATGTACACTGTGTGCGAAACACCCCGATTGATACTTGAGACCCCCTGAAAGCCTCAACGACAAAATTTTGGAGGGGCTCTGGAAAAATCCTTAAAGACGGGCAGAAGAAGAATGTCATGAATTGGCGACAAGGATTTGTGGTGTCGTAGTATCTTGAAATAATGACGGCAAGAA
>JBBPCS010000878.1:10927016-10940024 GCA_037974645.1 Hollardia meadi | reverse complement strand
TTCACGCGCTGTTTGTTACATAAAAATACATACATGCATACCCCCCCCCCCCCCACACACACACACACACACACAGTACACTCTGACTCTTCTGCATGTCCTTGAAGACATTTATGAGGTGCTTAATCATGAAGCCGTCAAATGGAGAGTACAGCCAGTACTTTTGCACACACACTCGGATGTCAGGGTCTAAACATCAAACCTTCTGTTTCATTTCCTCTCCTCTTCGTTTATTTTAAATGAAGGTAGCATTTGACACTGGTAGTCACTCTCTCTCCCACACTTTTATTAGCAGTGCAGACAATGCTATAAATTAGTCTGGTAAAGGAAGATTTCCTGTGAAGAAAGAAAGAAAGAAAGAAACAAAGAAGATAATAAGAGTGTCTGTGGTAATGGATGGCTCGAGAGGGATGAAGAAAAGCATAGGAAGGTTGAGGGGAAGATTTTAAATACTGTAGCAACAAAAAGCGAAGCGAGTGAGTAAGAAGGCAAGAAAGTGATGGAAAATCCAACATGGAGCCGAAGAAGTGATGATGAAAGTATGGGGGAAAAAAGCAGGGAATGATTTAAAGCGATGGAGGTTGGAAAGATCAATGCATGCATTGATGTTGTTAAGATGCTAAGACTGTAAGGAAGATGCAAGAGAGGAAGGTTTAATTGATTACATTGATGATGAATAACTAGGTGAATACAAATTGTGTGAACAGGAAGTTAAAAAAAAAAAAGATATGACCTTTTGTTGTTGGCTTCTTCCACAGATAAACCTGATCATCAACTCTGACCTGAAAGAAGACAAGCCTCTTGCAACACCTTGGATACATCTGACCACGGGGACCACAGGCAGCAGCCATGGATATGAGTAAATCAAGTTTCAGCTCTAAATCAGAAACTCTCAAACTGCCAGTTCCACCAAGAGGTGGATGTGACTGATCACCATAAATAACAGGGAGGTTTTGGCCCAGCTTACACCTTGAGAATTCGTCACTAATGACTTATTGGCAAGAAAAGGGGGATTCAAACTACAGGGAGCAATTGGAGGCTGTTTGCAGTTAGCAAGACTTTACTGGACACTTGCAGCTAGTTCCTCCCAATCCCCTCTTCCCTGTCATTCCCCATCCCCAAAGTTTCTTCCTACCAGTCTTTCCCTTTCCCCCAGATCCCGTTTCTATCAGTCTGTCCTTATTAATGATGTTCTGATGGTAGACAGAATTCATTTCGGAAAATATAGGCTACTTCAAAACTCATCAAATAAGTCTCTCTCAATGCTGAGCGCATCTTTCTCCACCTGCTTCATTCCGTTGGGGACGAAGGTTAAATAAAACTCCCTCGTCAAAAACCTCCACTAGGGTAAGCTCTTTGGGATGGGCGGACCAGCGAGGACTCTTCTTGGTGGGTTCAGCACCACCACATCTTCCCTAGAGGTTGGAGGTCGGATGGCTTGGCCAAGCAACAACCCCCTGGACCTCAACCAAACCCTGCCATGGGGGATAGGGCTTGGAGGCAGCAGTGGTGGTGCGGCAGCCATGAGTGCTGGAGTGGACAATTTTACCCAAGAGTCTGTCACCAGGACGGTGATGAAAGAGAAAAACTGGCCGGCGCTGCTCATACTCGTCATCATCGCACTGACGATCGGCGGCAACATCCTAGTGATCCTGGCAGTGTCCCTGGAGAAGAAGCTACAAAACGCCACCAACTTCTTCCTGAGGTCACTGGCGGTGGCGGACATGCTCGTAGGCATCCTGGTCATGCCGATCTCCCTCATCAACATCCTTTATGGTGAGTTTTGATGACCTTTATTTATTTATTTTGAGATGTCTGCCTCCACTCTAACACAATGAAGGTGGATAGAATCAAATTTAGGATTTTCACATCAGTACAAAATGACATTTAACAGCACGGCCGGGCTATAGCAGCTCTACGAAGCTGTGTTCTGAGGTACATTTTCATGCTCACGACGACAATGTAAAAATGCTGTTTAGCAATTCCATCGCAATTATTCAATCGTTATAGAGACGGTTCACTCTGAACAAAAACTTTTAAACCTGCTGGAACAAGAGGAAATGTCAGGCGATCTGACCCTCGATGTCTGTACCAAACTTTGTGTCAGTCGATGTAGTAGATTTTTAACCATGTAACTGAATAAGTAAAAACTTTGACCTGGTGGAGCTGCTAGATGAAAAGTCAAGTGATCACATAAATCATTAAGATTTATCCTCTGGGAACCATAAATATCTGTACAAATGTCAGTCTGGACCAAAGAGGTGGACCCCCAATAGATCGACCGACCGATACTGCCAATACCTAAAGCATTTCAATATTAACTTCTCTTTCCAGAAGTTCTAATTACTACTGAAATGTCTTTTTTGTTATGGAGATGAGCTGACCTTCAAATATGTCATTTCTAGGTAGATAATTCTGCTGCTTTGCAGTGTTAGAAACTAATTTCAGGTTTGACATATACATATCCAACATTCAAGAACATCTGATTTGGCTGATAGGATATGCTCCAATGTGCTATAAGTGCTTGTATTGGTTTTGTTCTTTACAGCTTCTTACTTTAAACATTGACAGACAGACCAATTAAATCTCACTCAATATTTAAACCATCTTCACTGCAGATTTCTACTCCTGACCTCTGACACCCACCCACCTACCAGCTGTTGCCAGCACACTGCGACATGGGCCCTGTCATTACTTCAAAACCTTTTTCAGTGCAGTCATTGAAATAATTATTGCTAAGAGGATGCCAACTTGAAAGTTGCAATATCATATCAGCTATCATCTGCTGTTCTTGCTTGCAGTATTCCTGCCAGGATTCTGCATGAACGCCCACGTTGAATTAATAGGATGTCGGGTTGTTATATGGTAGGCTGTGTGGCGAATTTCTTTTCCAATGTTTAGTGAGAACCTTAAGTTAAAGAAAGGCTGCGTTCCTCTAACATTTCAGCCGGGTCTCTACGCCACACCAAAAAAGTGCGCACCTGAAAATGCCACCATCACAGAGCAGATCAGAACTGCAGTTTTCAGCGACAGGAATCCTTTTCCATGGCCACATTTGAGAAGAGCACTTTCTCATTATTTTATCCGGGGTTTTTCAGCTGATGTCAGCTCTGCGACACTTTGGAGCGCCCTTTAAAAGGCATTCTGGTTCATTTATTGGGATGCTGAGAGAAAGGAGGACATTTCACTGTTGAAACAAGCCCATGGAGAATGTGGATTACAATCAGAGCTGTCGTTAAGTCACTTAAGGAAGGTGTAAGTCAAGTCAGGTCTCTACATATACTGTAAGCAGCATCTAACAGATGCTGGCCGTTATGTGGCAGTTGAACATTTTCTTTTCACAGCAGTGTTTTTATATGGCTTAGTCTCCCGGCTTAATAATAAACATTCAAAGTGTGTTGCCAGAGCCTTAATCTGAAACTTTAGCTGGTCAAAAACACTTTAAATCTCGGGTATAACCACACATTTTACGACTTGTGTCCCCCCCCCCCCCCCCAAATACTGCGAAAATAACAATCTCTCTCTCTCCAAAATATGCAGTTGAAAATATGTTAAATGGGGTTTGAAAGCATACAAGCAAATATAAAAACTACTGATGTGTAAATGCCAAAGAGGTCAGATATACAAGACCCAAACAATATTGCTTATACACAAGATGATACCAAATATTCAAGATAATAATGCAAATAAAACATCGTCATTTGACCCATTGTTATCGTAAAAATATTGATTATAGCCACAAGTTCATTAACTAAATTCTTTGGAAGAGAGGACGACACAGCACATGACATTTATAGACGGACAAACATGAATTTGTTGACGTGGCTATTGTCACGACAGTCCGAGGAAGTTTGATAAGAGCTGTTAAGGCTCGGTTGGTGCTGAATGATTTGTAATTGAATGCAGATTGTTGTGTGTCTGACAGCGGCTGACTCTCTTTATCAGCCAGTTTGGGTGCAAACATTGATGGCATACGAGTCAAATAGAATTGCATTGGGAGGAAAAGTGTGTGCCATTTTAGCAGTGTGACAGCGGATCCGTTTGATCAGTCAGGATTTTCAAGGTATTCTGACTTTCTTTTTTGAAGCTTATCACATTAAACTGCTAGCAAGCTCGAATAAAAGTGAAACGCGGATCAAAAATATGGCATGCAGCTGCTGGTCTATCAATATATTGACAACATTGTGCTGAGAATGAAAGGATAACATGAGACTTAAGGATGAGAGGATGAATTAGAGGGTCAAGTGTGGATCAATGAAAGGTCAAGATCTCGGTAGTCTGCCAGATCAACCTGAGAAGTTGAAAATGAGGGGCATTATCTTGTATTGTGTTTGAGATTATGTGTTAAAATCTCCCAAAAAAAAAAGGACATAAAAAAAATAATATTAAAAAATAAGTGCATGGATAGGACAAAAACCCCGAGAAGGGCTTAAACACAAAATATAAAACAAAAGTATTTATGCTCTGTAAGCCTGGAGAAAGATACAAACACGAAATAAACACGCCCATAGAGTTGTTGTAATAACAGTTACAAGGCATTACAATTACTGCGTGAATAACATTTTCTGTATGACTTATGGACATCAGATTGCTTTCTGTAGCCATAAGGATGAAGGATGAGGTTATAAAGCCATTAGCTCATCAGAAGCAGATAACGGTGTATATATATCACACTTTTTCAAGATTTCGTGTCATTGAAAGAGAGAGAGGGATGAAACTGTGAACAGTTTCATAATGTCCACTGTAGGTCCGGAGTTTAGCTTTCCAAAGTTTGAAAAGATAAACCTGATGATGTCATCAGGGCTCCTACTGTCGGTGGATAGTTTGTTAAAAAGCAAATGCAGCAGAACGAGCGATTCTGTTTTCACTGCGCGCATCCTCCTTCCTTGTCAAATCTGGGGCCTAACGTTACCCACGATGCAACTTGTTTCTCAAAAGTTGAAACAGAAACTTGCGTGTGATATTCCAGTTAGTTGCCTCGGGCGGCTGGCACTTCATTTTGACCGCGCACCTCCAGATTTGTTTCGTTCTCAAGCTTGTAGTCTTCAGCCTGAACTGACGCCGACTCAACTGACATCAACTTGAGGCAGTATCAGATTGCACGCAGCTCCCTCTGAACGTACAAAATGCTTTATATATCTTTTTACACATGTAGTAGTACTCCCCGAGACCTGTAAACAGACTTTGATACATAGATTAGCCTTATTTACATACCTCTAAGCAAAGTTTAGGCTTGATGTAAGTGATTTTCCCTGCTGGTTATATGGGGTACTGCAGTTTGCGTCAGATATACAGTATGTATATTTTGGACACGTGTTCATATCCATTTCTTTTTAATTTGAGCACAGTTGGGTCTTTCTGCCCCCACCACATTCACTCCAGTGGCGACACGCACTTACAAATGGGATTCATAGAACCTGCTTCACGTTTGGCTTTGTCAACCCACCATTTAGTCATCCGAGCCTGGCTCCAATCACCTCTACCACCGCTGTGATCTCGTCTTCCAAAAACAGCCTGATTTTTTTTTCTTCTTTTGGTCCATGGCTGTTCATGATCAAACCCTCATTTACGCTGGCTTTATACACAGAGAAATTGCAACGCAGGTGCCGTCAATTTGAGTCGATTTGAGATTTATGGATCACAGGTGCGGAAACTACAAACGGGCTTCACAGAACCTGCTCAATCAAGGTTTTTTGTGCTCATCGGCTTTTATGAATTGGACCTGAGCACACCGTCGGAAATTCGCTTAAGACTGAGCTCAAGTATGAATCTAAGATCGTTTTCATAAGCGAGACCCCTGGGGTGTGGGGTTTGAAAGAACTTGGCATTTAGGAGACAGGGTCTAATGAAAGACTGTGAAATGTAGTATTACAAATGTGACTTTTCTACGTCCTCCATATTTATGGGGGCGCAGTTGTAAATTGTTGGATTATGACTTTAAATCATCTCCAATCAATGCTGCAATAAATTAAGCTTAAAAAAATTCAGTTGTAGATCGACGTGAAGCCACTGCATATTAAATCTATATTCCCTCCTCTGTCTTGTTCATCCAGCAGCTCTTTTCTAGCCACACTCGCTCTCTCCATTGTCTCTGCTTTTGTAGCTAGCATTCCTCAGGAATGCTAAGCAGGACGGGGACGGTTGATTGCTACTTAATCTGCCACGTATCGTCAAGGGACACACGCTCGCTCACTCTGTGTCTGTCTGTTAGTTCAAGCTGCTGCAGCCGCTGATTGCTCTTGCGTTAATCAATGTTTCACGCAAACGCACACTGAAAATTTGAAAAACAAACAAACACTGACAAGTCTGTCTTTTTCTTTCTGTTTCGCAAACTGAAGCACACACACACACACACACACACACCGAGGCGGACAGGCAGCGTGTCTATCAGTCATATACGCACACACGAGCCCGGATCTATACGTGCAGTGTTATCCATCTGACCGGTGATTGGCTGCATTGATCCCCCACGCGCTGGCTGAGTGATAGACGAGACCAACGCACACACAAAAATACGCACACGGACAATTCACAGAATGTTCTCGCATAATTCAAGTCGAGAGTGAATCATTCACGGCACAGGAATAATAATGGTGACAACGATTATGACGGTGACAATAGTGATAAAAGATGATGATGGTGGTAATTTAGCAACTTTATTTAAACACACACACACACAGAGAGAGAGAGACAGTTATGTTTCCATTAGTTTTGGGGACGTTACCTACTGCAGACTTGCATTCATTTCCTGGAGAATCACCCGAACCATAACTACTCTAAATCTAACCTTATCCCAGTGATGTAGTGGGGGTTTATACGCAGGTACATGCTGTTTACCCACTACTAAGTCCCCTCTAATGCGCATCAGCTATAGCTCTACTTTTTTACTAGGTTGGCGAAGGTCAGGCCTTTGCACTCTGGGAAAATAATAATGTGTCCGCTCTGCCCCCCCCTCCCCTCCACTGCTCTGCTCATTTTAGATCTAGCCAAATTTAGTCTGTTTGACTATGTATACCCATGTAGACCATGTATTCTCCAGGCACCACTACACCACTGCCTTACCCTAACCTTGAACCAAGTCTTAACCCTAAGATTAATGATTTAGGGTGTGGGGACTTGTGTTTTGACCCCATAAGGAAGGCGATTTCCCCCTACGTGACTGTGTAAACCTGTCCCCACAAGGGATAATACACGTACACACACACAAACACACACACGAGCATGAGTTAAGTGTTCTTTGGACAGGAAAAATAACTCCACTCGACTTCAGCCACGGCGCTGTTCGCTGCTCGACACACACATGACCTCATTCACCTCGCTGTGTCTTGTGACTCACGTAAACGGTTGGAAGCGTCTGCGTGCAGCATGTATGGCAGGAGCAGATCGTGCAACAGTGGAAAAAAGTCCTGAAGAAGACGATCAAACACACACACGCACATCTCATTCTTAAATAATGCTGCTGTAGGAACACCAAGTCCTCTTGAGGATGTCACAGAAACCCTCCAACCCTAATGTGACGTCTTCTATTTGTTCAACGTGTCAGCGCGGCCATAAATGGACGAGGTAATTCATGTTAGACGCCGAAGGTGGTGGTGGTCGAAGAAGTATTCAGGTCCATTATTTGAAAGGGGGATCTATTGGCATATCTACAAAGGGAGCGGCTCCTCTTCCGGAGTCCGTCATGTTGCCTTTGCCATGGCAGCGGGTGGGAGACGCAACAATCAAGCCATTTAACAATTTATTTAAGGAAAAAAAAAAAAAAAAGTAAACCTAGTAGCAAAGCTTAAGCTAAGAGTGGGATGTGGAATCAGTAATATCAGCAGTGTAAGTGGGTGCATGAGTGGAGGAGTGTGTGGGTGCAATGTTGTAATGGTGCAGCAACACCAAACAGACAACAAGCAAGGCCAAAGGGGGGGTGGGGGGTAGTCTCACGGAGGAGGGAGACAACAGCCACACAAAACAAGTAAAAAGCAGAGAGGGCGGAAAGGGTCGTCGCAGTAGTGCTACTCTATTCTGCCTCTACAGTACGTTACATGTTTATACGGTATAGAGCTCAGAACGAGCTAACGAAACACTGGCTCTTGTGTGTGTTTTTAGCAGAGGAGGGTTGAGACGAGGGGTGTTCAGTTGGTTACAATCTGCTAGCTTACTGTTGGACCTTTAACCAAGTGTTCACCATGCCTGAACCAGAATTTATTGATCATAACCGCAATATTTCTTTAGCTTTAACCACACTGTAGCTGCCACGCACAGATATTGTAGAAAAGTAACTTTTTTTTTTATTCAAGCACTGTAACAATACAGTGTATATGTAACCTTAAACCCCTTTTCTCTCAATCAGCTGCTTCCGTAGGTATGGCAATCTGCCTTTGTGGGGCGGAAAAAACACAGAATGAAATTGTGACATTTCTAAATCCTGTGACATCATCCACCTAAGTGATGAAGCGGAGCATCACCTGGTGTTTGTTAGCTGCTCCAATCTAAGAAAACCTTCTCCATCTTGCAAGCGAACGTAACAAGAATGAAACGGGACTGAAATACACACTTCAACCAGTAAACGCTCACCTCAAATCAGCCCTTGACTGATGACTGTGATATGTTTGAATCATAATCTCTCTGCGTTATGCTTCCACAGAAAAGAAACAAAATGCTGTTGTTTTAAAAAAAAATAAGAGTATTTTATAAACACTGTTAGCACACTTGAGTCTCTCTGTGTATTACACTGGGCTGGCAACGCACCCGGGAGCCAGCTGAGTAACACCTTGCGTGCGATCACACAAGGTGACACAGTGTGTGTGTCATGCAGTGCCCCCAACAAGTGCTTGACCTCTTGGAAAGTTATGCAAACCGCCTCCCTCTCAGCTCACACAAGCAAGCGGGTGATTCACTCCGCATGCATCGCATACGAGCTGCTTGATGAAATTAAGCAGTGTGTGTGCGTGTGGCTGCAGGTTTTGTCCTCTGTGAAATAAGGAAATGAGGACTGCTCATACAGCTGCAGGCGTTGAAAGACACAGAGAGACAGACTCTGCCGTCTTCAGAAGCTGGCTCACAGCTGAGAATAAGCAGACCACCAAAGGACCACCTTTGGGGAACACGCATCTCTTCCAAAACATCTTTAAACCTTTCCACTGCTGCTTTATATGCGGTTTGGAAACACTGACAATATTTTAGACGTATATAATGATGCATTCATGAGCAATTAATCCGATTTTGGGTTATTTTACTTTTCTCTTTTTTTTTGCTCTCTTGCTTAAATATGTTCTTTTCCTGGTGGTGGGTAAAACAGGATATCATCTTTAGCCTGTTAACCAAGTGCCAATCAAACTAAATTTGCCCCAATTTCAGCAACAGTTAACCCAGTGATTTAATTATCTCTGCCTAATTGCTCCCTGTTTTATTTCTGTGAGTAACTTCAGCTGCTCTGTTGGCGTCCCAGGCGGCACACTGGCCCACTGCTGAGAGAATGTAATTCCCCGTGACCCAAGCTGTTCCCCCTGCAGAGAAGTGAGCCAAGACACTGACTCGTGACCAGCTCTAGGGGGGCTCACGCTGTCACTGACTGTGACCTTTGACCTCCCTGGAGAGGGAGAGCAAAAGAAGGATTTCAGCCTTAGCGGGACGCTACAGAATCAAAAATCAAAACAGTAACATTACGCTCTAAGTATACAACTGTAAACATATCTAATGATCTAAATCTTAATAATCAGGGTAATGTAATATGCAAATGTTGTGATCAAACTTTTGCCTTCACCTGATTCCTCATGGGAACCGGGGGGGTGGATTCAGAGCACGTGAAGTGCGCTGTGCTTTGATGTGCTCTAATTAAAGTGTAGTCGACCTCTGCGTGCCGCATCTTAAGCCTTCATACTCGACTGAACCTGATGACATTCGCTCAGCCAGGCCCTCAGAACAGATTGGACGTATTTACATCGCTGCTTTTCAAAGGCAACTGTGTGTCTGCGGCAGCAGTAGAGCAAAAACTGAAGGCAAATCCTTTTTTTTTTTTTGAGAGTAGACTGCATATTGATCGCCGCAGTGAATAAAACAGTGAATTTCACGCTTGTTTGACAAATTAAGGACAAGAAACATCATCTCAGTACTGTGTCTATTTCTTTCACCTTTTGTTCAAACCTCCACCCTTCTGTCTCCCCCCTCACCTTCTTGCCTTTCCTTACCTTCTCCTATGTCTCCGTGCTCCAGACTACGCCTGGCCTCTCCCCAGCGCTCTCTGTCCCATCTGGATCTACCTGGACGTGCTGTTCTCCACCGCCTCCATCATGCACCTGTGCGCCATCTCTCTGGACCGATACGTCGCCATCCGCAACCCCATAGAGCACAGCCGCTTCAACTCCAGAACCAAAGCCATGATGAAGATCGCCGCTGTCTGGACCATATCTATAGGTGAGAATGCATGATGTTCTACAGTTTAATGCATGAAAGATTTGTTTCATTGCATGCATGCAATGGAAATTTAAGAATACTTGAACTTATATGGACTAAGTTTGCTGATTTCTCATCGCAAAATAAAATTCTAGTCACAAGCGTAATCAGAAAGATTAAACTAGGTCAATAATGGCCAGATTTGCCATTCACATTCTGTCAAGAGGAAGAAGCCAGTTGATTTTGGAGATGCCCGTGCCCGAGTGCCTCTTTTCTTCAGATTTATAGCAATCCATAAAGACAGCTGAGCTCAACTGATCAAAAGAGGCAAACACCAGATTTATAGTCAATCTGAGACATGATAGAGCCCAAATCACACCAAGACATATCTTGTCTTTAACCTCTTTTGGTATGTTGCCATGCAGATATCTTTGCTTTTTATTTCCAAGGTTTTAATGTAGCTTTCTTTAATTTGTGGCACTCACGGCATTGATTTTCTGACAGCTTGCCTCTCAAAAAACAACAATGTGTTTGTTATTCTGGACAATCCAGTGACCAACATTGAAAATACTACAGGGGTTGGCCAAAAAGTACTCCAAGACAAGTAATCCAAACTGCAGTAACTTAGCTACGGGAGTCATTTAGTAGATATCCCGAAAGTTATGACCGGTTCGTTAGGGGAAAGCAACATAAAACCAGGCGTAATTGGCAAAATAAACCCTCAGCCTCCCCGACTGTCGTGTTGGTCAGGGCTTTGTAGTCTTTAGGTCCCCAATTGGTTCGGCTGTTGGGAGAGATGGGTAATTTTTGCAGCTTAAATAGACCGCCAAGTTGACTGTCTGAACCACTGACATAATTAAAGATGGACGACACATCTCCACTTCCTCCCATTGTGCAAATATGAAGCCAAAATATCCGGGATACGAGCGCTGCCATCTTGCACTGATGACATCATTTGGATCCAGAGTCTGCGCAGTAGTGAGCGGGCGGTGGAGTCGCGATATCGAGTTCCCGCCCATACAGCGGCCCGCCCAACCGCGAGCAGGGCTCAGCTGTCAATCATAGCTTCACCCTGGTTTTATAGCATCAAATAACGGATAAACTATACTAATAACTAAAACTGATCAGAAAATGTAACACTTGAACAAACATCAGCGCGATGAGAATTATCTAAAATGACAGAAACCATCTTTGGGAAAAATGTATTTGAGGTGTACTTTGAGTTTTTAGTTTGGCCCATGTCCTACCTGATATCATTGAGGGGGAGGAGTTTATGACCTATACTGCAGCCCACCACCAGGGGGCGATCGAGATGGTTTGGCTTCACTTTTGGGGAGCTCTCATGTCGTCCTACCTTATATACACTCAATGGTCTGAACTAGCTCGCAGGCGTCGCTCCATTTTTTTCATCCTTACCTCCATTAGATTGGGGTGAAGTCACTTCACGTAATTTGGGTGAAACAACCCTTTAATATTTTTTGGGAAACTTACAGTATTATGACCCATGTAAAACTTTTAAACCTACAAGATGCGTCACAGAGGGGCTGATTCATCTTTATGGTCATTTCTGAGGGTTTTTTTTTGTTGTACAGTGTTACTTTGTGGTAGTTTGACCATCCCCTATAGCCCCCCCCACACACAGTTTCCAGATTGATGACTGTTATTAAATTTAACGACTTTTTGGGATCCCTCGGCAGTTTCTCCAGAGTTCGCAGCGGCACACCCACTGATTTCCTGAAACACTGTGAGCATTGCCTGTTTGTTGACGCTCAAAGCGCCTCTTATTGTTACAGTTGGAACTGATTTGCATCGCATACTTTTCTAACCCCCAGAGGTGATCGCAGCACTTTTCATATTCATCTTTAGCAGGAGCAATGATATGCAAATGAATGAATTGTGTCATCTGGAAATTTATGGCAACTATCATTAGATGTAGCCAGGAGATATAATCTGGAGAACACTGCACACATACAGTGTATGTAAAAATTCTGATTTTTTTGATTGCATTACAATGAATCGGCAGAAACCCAGATTAATGGAGTTAAATAATGAGCTGATTTACAGGACATAATGTAAAAATGCACCAGCACTGTCCTGCAGCTCTTCTGGTCTTATGATTCATTCTTATAGTTTCCTGTTGATATTTTTAGTTTATTTGACTTTAATTTGTTTTTCTCATTTCTTCTCGAAGCTTCCACGCAGTAAATTAATTATTAAACTGGTTGTAAGACACAGTAACTAATTACAGTTCAATTAATTCTCAGATAACCTAAATTTAAAAAAAACAACAACATAATCTCACCGAGATAGAAGCCGTCCTGCAGCTTTCAGTCGTATCACATGATCTTCATCAGCAGACGGGTTTAGCCAAGTTGTCCTTGAATTGTAACTCTTATTATTTTTGAGCACTTTAAGGACATCATGTTTGCTTGATCGTTTACATAATAATCTCACTTTCGATCATATCTCATGATCTTTAAAGCAGATGAGAGAAAAAGTTTCCTCACTTTAATTTCCTCACTGCCGTGTTTCCAACCTCCCTTTCCTCAGTTTGTTGTGTGTGTGTGTGTGTGTGTGTGTGTGTGTGTGTGTGTGTGTGTGTGTGTGTGTGTGTGTGTGTGTGTG
>JBBPCS010000878.1:10898208-10926916 GCA_037974645.1 Hollardia meadi | reverse complement strand
GTGTGTGTGTGTGTGTGTGTGTGTGTGTGTGTGTGTGTGTGTGTGTGTGTGTGTGTGTGTGTGTGTGTGTGGAGACATGTGCCTCCCTCTCAGGAAAGTGTTTAGGAATCAGATGACTTTGAAAAACTTGTCTTTCCAGCCTTCCCTCTGTCTGTCTCTGTATGACTTTTAGACGTGCAGGAAAGGATGAAATCTTTCTCTTGGTGTGGTTGAGTTTAGTTTTAAAAATCCCTTAGTCGTTCACTCTAAATTGAAGATAATGATGAAATGAATTTAAACAAAAACGTTTTTTCCTTCTCTGGCCTTCCCTGTGATAATTTGTGCACAGTCCCTAACCTGCAAACTTCCTTTCAGTTTGGAGCAAATATTTACAGCAGGTTCCTCCTCAAGATCCAGAGCATCCACCTCTGAGAAAGCTGGACTCGCCAACACTGAGATATTTTCCTCTGAAGTACATTTTCTTCAACTGCAGTAAAGTTGTTTTGCTGTGAGAGATTACTTCTTGAATGCAACATTGACAGATGGAGATGACTGACACCTTAAGATATCAGGTGGAGTTTCACTTTCCTCTCCCTTCTCGCTCTGCACTCATTCACTACTGGTTGCTTTTAAATCATAAAAAAAAACAAAAATCAGTGTTCCTGTTGCCATTTTCTTGACCTCCAACAGGTTCTGCATGACAACATTTCGTAATGATTGAGGTCTGAGAGGCATTACAACAATCAGTGCTAAAGATAAGATGATCCTTTATTAATCCCGCAGCGGGGGAAATTTGCAGGGTGTCAAGGATTAGCAAGGAAACATCCAACAGAAGGCGTACCGTGCTAACACACCGTGAAGAGATTTTCTGCTGCTTTTTCCCTTTTCAGTGTCTTCTTGCTTGTTGCTTCCCTCCTTTGTCCTTTTGAGACCACTAAGCACTGATGCACCAGCTCTCAACTGCACTGAAGTACCAATCTAGTCAGAACAGCTTCCTCTTTTGTGATGAATTTGAAATGCAGAGTGATGGTCGTGCACAGATTACCATGAATTGTACTTGTCAGAGGAGGTGTTTTTGAGTCTTTTGGGGCGCGTTCAAGTCACGGTGAAAAGGGGATGTGTGTGCATTTTACAGAAATGTGTCTGGTCGCAGTGGCAGCAGGCTAAGCAGGACATTCCAGTCGTCCCTCTCCCCAGCAAAACTTTGAAGCTCCTCCTGGGGGCTCCCAAGGTGTTCCCATGCTAGATGAGTTATTTAATCCCTCCAGTGAGTTGGGGGTCTCCTCCCAGTTGGTTGTGCCTGGAAAACCGCCAAAGGGAGGCACCCAGGAGGCATCAGAGGCCCGAAACACCTCAGCTGGCTCCTTTTCGACGCGGAGGAGCAGAGACTCTACTCCGAGCTCCCTGCAGATGTCAGCCACCCTACGGAGGAAACTCCTTTTATCCACCAATATCCACTCATTCTTTTGGTCACCAGCCAGAGCTCATGAGCAGTGCGGGTTGGAAGCTCCCTCTTCACCACAACGGTCCGGTACAACGCTCATCACATGCTCAATTTTCCTGTCAGTTGTGAACAAGACCCCAAGATACTTAAACCCCCCAATCCGGAGGGAGCAATCCACCGTTTTTAGGACAGAGGGTCGTAACCTAATAATTTTTCATCAGTCAAAACTCAACCATCTTAAAACTCCTGAATGTCTTTTGCTTTCAAGTCTCCCAGTACCCATGTCCAAGCCAGGTCTCACTTCTCCACCTCTGACCCTGAAGTTTTGATCATCAGTTCTACACGTCTGCTCATCAGTGGCCGAATTAACCATAGCAACAGTTCACAGGCCCGTCTAAGCTGAAGCCGGCAGCAAAGCCCACGGCGAACAACGATCAGTTACCCAGATCATGTCCCAGTGGAGTTGCTGCTGAAAATAATCCTAATTTTGTTCACTTCTCCCCTAATTTATTCACACCTGCCCTCCATGAGCCATATTGTTTTCAGGGGATGAAACGCATGAGGTGGATCATCGTTTGCCTTTAGAATCATCTGGCCTGGTCTAAAATAGGAAAACAGCAGATGGATGGAATTGTTTATTCACTTTGTGTTATGCATTTTAAAACTTACCCTCTCCAGTCTGCAGCATCTCATCATGCCCTGCAGACGTCTTTATTAGTTTGAGAGCAGCTGTCCTTTGTAAATCTGCCTTAAAGTGAGATTACGCAACAGTTTCAAGAAGAAATAATGTGAACTTTCTCTTAAAAACATAAAGCTACATGTGAGCTACTGTTGGCTAATGTTAGCAAACCTAAGAGAGTTACTGCTGTATAACTGACATTTCTTCAAGTTAAAGTATGTTTTAGTTTTTTACAACTTCCCACGTGTGTGTGACAGGGGGCCACAGTTGCTGCTGTTCCAATTTTACATGGTGCTTCAAATAAAGTTGGATCACTTTTATTCCCACAGGAAGTGAAACTGTCAAAGAACTGGTTTGTACTGCAAAGGGACCGTATGAAAATGATTGGGCTGGGGTAAAAACGTGCATTTCAGGGTGCATTCCAGTGACCTATAGTTCCCTGCAAAGTGGATTGCACAAGGTATTCAGCCATGTTAAGATTCCAAAGTATAGGGAGCAAAAATGCCCAGGGAAGAACTGAACTGCTCATCACTTCGCCGACATATCGACAGTGTCTGTGTAATTACTGTCACTGCAGGAAGGGGGAGACTGAAGTTCTGCACTGCAGGTTTAAATATTTTATTTCAGTAGTATCTGAGGTGTCAACGTCACCGGGGTAATGCACAGAGAAAGTGACATGTGTTTCGAATGGAGAAATTTAAAGGGGAGATCCCTTAACCGACATTCCCTGAACAGGGAGCAGGGTTACTGTTCATGTACACTGTGGAATGGAACACAGCTTCAGTTTTTAAAATTGCAAAACCCTCCCCGGCATTATTAATATTTTATTTTGACCATAAACTTGACTCCAAAAAACACTGCAACACTCTCTGTTTATATAGCACAGCAGAGTCGGCACAACTTGTTCCAGGATAAATAACAAAAAAGAAAAGCATAAAGAATTAAACATGTTGCAATCTAATTTAAAACTTTGTATATTTATGCAATAACAATTGTAACAACAGCCACCTAAAGCACACTTCAGAAGTAGAATTTGAAATAATCGAATTAATTGGTATTCGCAATTTCCAAATCCATGGCAAACAAATTAGAATAGGCCGTCGTTATGTGACACATTGGAGTATTTTTTTTTTTTTTTGCATTTGGTAGAAATAACATTTAATGTAATGAGAAAAATAAATCCCTGGAACAGAGGTAAGATTGTTATCCTTTGCATTTAACACACAACAAAGTGTACTTCAATTACCCATTGTGCACAGAAGAACCATCGTTTGCAACTACTGTTGTGATTTTTCTGATTTAAGAAGTCAGGCTCATCAAAAATAAAAAAAAACTAACTTTTCTGAAATCCATTGTAATAATTCATGTACAGTCTCTAATCTGCAGATTATCCTGCAGCTTTAAGCAAATATTTACAGCAACTATCTCCTCTCAAGATCTCATTTACTACTTATCAGTGCAGGAACACGGCCTTAGGTACATATCACCGTGGAAAAAATATTGTATTTGGATTGTAAATGTAAAGTTGTTTTGCTGTGCAGATCAAGTTGATTGACGCCTCCAGATACCAGGTAGGGTTTTACATTCTTCCCGCTTCCTCTGCTGTCCTTCACAATCAGCTTCTTTTGAATTCCAAGATATTCCCCTGGTTTTTCCTGTTGGCATTTCCTTGACCCCTATAAAGGTTTTTGCACCGCTACATGCTGCTGTGATTGAGGTCTGAGAGGGCTTACCGCGATCAATGCTGAAGGATTAGCAGCAAAACATCTGAGAAAAAGATCCTCGCAGCCATTCTCTCTGGTGCAACAACACACTCACTGTTTGACTTTATACATTATAGAACTTTTACTACTACTACTAAGACATTAACTGATTCAAATTAAAATAAAGAAGGCTTAAATTCATTGTGTTGCATTGTGTCATCAGAATACACTACCGCACATGCTTCCGTCAATTTCACACAAATTCTTTGTGTCAACAGACTTATGATGGTCATGGATTAACTACAGAGACAGTTCACTGCCAAACCTAATAAAGTATTAAAGAGGATAAAGAGGACATGACCCCTTCTGAAAAAAATAAAATAAAATTGAGTCTACACACACATATATTACATATTTGAGCATTTGTGTGTGTATTTTCCTGACTTCCCAGTTGAATCTTACATTAAATAATCATTTCAAACCATTCAGAACAGTCTTGGAGATGAACAATAATCCCGTATTTCCCATATTTATTATAATCCCAATTTTCATCAGGCACCTTAGAGTAAACCACCTCTACTGGACTGAGCTGCAACCAGTAACATTCTTAAATCCACAACTTCCCTGCAAAGTAAAATGGTCTCGCTTCACATAATTTTATGTAAACGACCAAGTTTGACTGATGACACCTGGCTGTTTTCTTCAAATGTACACTGTCAGCATTGTTGGACATGCATGTGACTTTTGAGGGATCATACTTTTCTTTGGAACTTTTTGCTTCAATTATGATCTCTCTAACATGTTTTTGTCCAAAGTTGCCTCAGTAAAACTTTCCCCCCATCTCTACCTGTTCTTCTAATCTTATTTCTTTGCTACTTCAATGATTCTCTCCATTACTTTTCTATTAAACATGAAGCGTGGACATGCAAAGTCATTTACTATATTCCCCAAGCATTAACCCACAATTGCTGCTGTCTGTTCTTTGGGGTTCTTATAGGTGTGTGGTGTTCGCAACGGAAACATTTCTTCAGTGCAGCTCAACATATTCTCTCACTTACTACCACTGGCATCAAGCCATGTAGGTGGCTTTATATGCCATTTCCGCCTCTGTTCCAATATATTGAAAGTGAATGTCTGTGGTTTTTACCACGTTGGTAACGTGTCACGTCGGTAGCAGACTAAGCATCGTAGTCCAGACATCCCTCTACCCAGCGACATTTTTTTAGCTCCTCCTGGGAAATCCCGAGGTGTTCCCAAGCCAGATGAGATACATAATCTTTCCAGCTTGTTTTGGTCTCTACCAGTTAGACATACCCAGAAAACCCGCAAAGGAAAGTGAGCAAGAGGCGTCCAGATCCGATGCCCGAACCACCTCAACTGGCCCATTTAGACGTGAAGGAGCAACTGCTCTACTCCAAACTCGCTCCGGATGTCTGAACCCCTCACCCTATCTCTCAGGCTTATGCTCATTTTTAGCCACTCGTATCCGCAATCGCATTCTTTCTGTCACTATCCAAAGCTCATGACTGTAGGTGAGAGCTGGAACATAGATTGACTAGTGAATGAAAAGCTTTTTCTTCCAGCTCAGCTCCCTCTTCCCTACAGCTGTCAAGGCATTACTGCTGTGGTGTTCACGGCATTAAAAGATGTACATTTCAAAAAATTCAACAGCACCATCTCTTTTGACTGCAGTTTTCATTGGATATACTATCTACCAAAGAGTTCTGTTCATTATCCAGAGATGTTGCTGTTGAATTTTTTATGTAATTCCCCACTGCTTTAGAGACGGATATCTCAAAACCCAGGCCGCTAAAACCTAAACTCTCTGCATGACTAGATGCTCCTTTTGTTACAATGCGGGTGAACCAGCCCTTTGAATTCTCTTCCACATGCTGTTTGAGACAGTATGAATATATCATGATTCAGCCCGGACCACTGGGCAGTCTAGTCAGAACAATTTGCACATCACGGGTTGTTCGGACATTCACAAAGGGACACAAAAAATGTTTACAATTAATGCAAACAAATTCATCCTCCTGGGCAATGTGTGCGCAGTGGATTGCAACAATTGTGTTAAGGGAGCTGCCACGGCTCCAAATTGTATTTTTTTTATGTTGCCCTGGTCACAAGCTGTGCAAGAGAAGATGATGTACCTTGGACTTGAATTATTCCCGCCCACACTATGGGCAGGACACGGCTCCGAGAGGAGCGAGATGTCCTGACTTGAAACACTCTGTTGCCAGGAACCTGAGAGCTGTGAAAACCTTGAGTTCTTTTCTGAAACTGATCCCGTGTCAGCGAGCACTTTCAACAGAAAAACGCTTGGAAACCAGAAGCAGCACATTAGTCATCATCATCATAGGTCAGAAAATCAGCTCGGCCTCGAAAGGCTTGCTCTCACCTCACTCTTTTGTTAGTCAGTGTCCTCTAACAGCACCACAGCAACATACTTTAACGCCATGAACATCCATTACAGGTTAACAGATTTTAAGAACTAATAGCATATTGATTCATAACAGGTGTAGCTCTCTTTTCCCGTGTGTATTATTCTGCGTATGATTATTTGCTCTGGATATAATGAATGAGTCTCTACAGGCCCTCCAGCATGCCCAATTTTTCCGGGTTGGTGGAAAATGAAGTCATGATTTTGGTTTGGTCGTGAAGAAATGATTGAGCACTTTCCAGCCATGATTTACAGACACTACGCTAAAAATGATCCTCTGCTCCTTTTTCTTTTTCTTCTCCTCCCTAGTTTAGGGTTGTTATCTTTGTGGTTCATGGTTGAATCGATCTGATTCCCACCATTTGAAAAAGTTTTCTCGTAGGATTATTTTAAAACAGATAAGAAGATGCTTGGAATGGTGAAGAAAGGATTTAAGCATGGGTTTCTTATAATTATTGACATGCTCTCAGAAGATGCTCTGAACTCAAAATAAAGGGTGCCAGCATGAAAAACATGAGAAAACATTGATTCCTTTCTCTCTCTGTCTCCATCTAGGTGTGTCGATGCCAATCCCAGTGATCGGCCTCCACAACGAGGACAAGGTCTTCGTCAATGGCAGCTGTGTCCTCAACGAGGAACGCTTCATGCTGATTGGCTCCTTCGTGGCCTTCTTCATCCCACTGGTCATCATGGTGGTGACATACTGCCTCACCATACAGGTAGTGGCATCTGTGTGTGTCTTCCAAATACTTTATGTCCTTTCTTTTTTTTCTTGTTACACTCACAACCCCCTGCCTCTCCTTCTTTTTCTTCATTACCTTCGCTCCCAGGTGCTCCAGAGGCAGGCCACTGTCTTCCTGTACGAGGCAAAGACTTCCTCCCAGCAGCCTTTGCACACACCAGCAATGACAAACACGTTACAGCCTCCAACCAGCACCTTCCACCTTCCTCAGATCAACACAATCGCCCCTTCAGACTCGCAAGGTAACATTGAAATATGGTTTATTTTAAGAGAAGAAAAACACACTTAAAAATATTTTTAATCAGGGAATTTGAAATAAATATGTGAATTTCTTCAGTCATAAACCCTCAGCAATACCCACATGCTTAATTTTTGTTAAATGAAGGGTGAAAACAACTGGAAGTGGTAGTTTTTTATAACCCTTCTGTTGCGCCTCATGTTTTTTCTTACAAGTTTTGCCTTTCAGGATATTTTAATCCCTCCACAAGCCTTAAAAATCAAGTTAGACCAAGTAGGAACTCAAAACAGATTGATGCATTTGCTCATTTCCACTCTTGGGATAGTTGAATAAACTCTTGCGGTCCAAGCATTGCCACATTTAATTTTTCATTTCAATAGCGAAAAATGGTTCCATCATTGCCCAGTTAAACAGTATGCTCTGCATAAACACATTATCCCTTCGTGTTGTCTTTCTACATGTACCTCTTTTTGGCTTCACAACACTTTTGGTTGCCCAGATTGCTATATGCATTGCAACCTGCGCCTATCACCATCGGGCCTTTTCAACCCTATTGCTTGCCCATTGTCAAAACAATACAATACTATTACACATTTAAGTTTGCGCCTTATTCTCAGATCTCACAAGAGTTCGGAAGATGTGTAGCTTGTGCAAAATAGGTCCATAATTTACTTCAGTGCCTATAGGGCAAAAAAATCAATCAGAATCTTTGCTCATGTTCAATTTTTCCCAACTTTTCCAAAGTTTCCCATTGGAGTGAATAGAACTCAGGACCTGCCGCTAGTCTCAGGGGCAGTGTCGAAACCTATGTGACTCAGATAGGCTACAGGACTCCGTTGTTTCTGAACCATCTCTGTTTACACTCCATACAAACATAGTTATGTTCAAATAACAGCCAGATTTTTCCTTTTTATACTCATAATATTAGCACTTACCCCACTTCCAGAGAGAAGCCCACTTTTGTTTACCTTTGTCTGAAATTAAGGGCCTATTGTTAAAAAAGAAGTTACTGAGAATTTTGAGTGGTAAATCTGCAAGAGTTAACACTGTAAACTGCATTATGTCCCATATGAGCATAGAAAACTTGACAGGCCAGAAACAGTAACTTAAGAGGGGCGAAACAACAGGTTAGCAGCTAAGCAGACAGTAGCTATCTGTCTGATTGATTTGGGCAACACATGGAAGGCTGGTTCCTGATTCCAAGTTCAGCCTAGCTTGTCCAGTAGAGATGAAATTGCATGATGTGGCAGCCTTTACAATTTTTCCACCTTATCCTTTGGCACCCCAAACAGAGAAATGTGTGAATGAGACATTCTTACGTTTAACCTTTTTCACACGTCCTCGTCCTTACAAAATGTTAGCAGCCTTGTTAACACAAAAACTGACATAGTTTTTCCCCTGGTTGCCGTCCTGGGGAAAATCTGCAGCAGTTTTCTCGTAACGAAGTCGGAAGGAGTCGTGGTGATAACAGAAACATCACATTCTTCAGCTTTGCACCTGACAGACTTAAGACAAAACCAAAACTGTGCATTTATGCGCAAAAAGTTTTTGTATATATTAGTGAGTCAGATTTTTCTTCATTGTGCAAGAGCATTTGTTCAACCACAAGCCTTTGTGGTCCTTGATCCCTTTTTTTTTGCCCCTTCAACAGAGTTAAAGCCTCCGCCGCCTCAGAGAAGACGAAATACCTTGAGTTGTCTGAAAGGAGCAGAGCCTACCATACTGCTCAGTGCCTCAACGCCAGACAGCATAAGCATCATTCCCAGCTCTGAGGTGGCGTCTCAGCTCAGCTCGCCGGCTGCGGGGCCATCGAGGAGCGACGCGTCGGGTTGCCACGGGCGACGGGGGATGATGCAGGCCATAAAGAACGAGAGGCGGGCCTCCAAGGTGAGACTAAAGGGTGGAGTGCTTGTCAGGTGATTTAAGGTGTTTCAGGGCTCCCACATATGTAATGTAACAGCTGGGAGGTAAACAGAGGAAGTGGAAAGCTGGCATTGAGTGCTCTCTTTCTTGATTAGCCACTTTCTTTTTAATTTCAAATGTACACAAGCGTTTGTTTAAGGTATTGAAAAAAGTTTTGCAATCGAAAGATACTCGGCACTCGTCGGAGGAGGTGAAAAGTAAAATATTTACATTAATGCTATTAATGCAAGAATCTGATTGGAGAGCTACAATACCAATACAAGTGAAGTGGCACGCTTGTATGAGCCAAAACACTACAAAAGGGGTTGGACCCAAATGCAGACACCAGAGGCAGAGCTTATACAGTTCAATTATATTTATTTAACACAAAATATAAGGCTTAGGAGATGTAGGGGCAGGCGGGGGTCAAAACCAAGAAAACAAAGTCCAAATGGGGCAAGGGCAAAATCCCCAAAAAAACCAAGCAGAGTCCAAAAACAAACCGGCTGGAAGAGCTCGTGTTATCAAGTCCAGCTGGATACTTTTAGCAGCGGTTTCACTCAATTCAAGTTCACGTTGGATGGAGACCAAAGCACTCTTATGCCTGTTTCAAAAATGTAATTCCCAGTAGAAGTGGCACACTAACTAGGATATTAAAAAAGATCAATCTATCAATGTATACTGTATGTATTTTAATTAGAGAGCATTAAAGAAGCTTAGCCAAATGCAAAAAAGGCATAATAATTCTTACTAAATGCAAGAAAGTACATGCTTATACTCATTACTTGTAGCTTTAGACCTGCTGTTTTCCAGTGAAAGAAATCTCCTCTGCTGTTTTATTATCTTCTCTTGTTTTTCCCTTTCTTATTTTGCTTCTTCGTTTGGCTTTTGTCTCTCCGATTCATTTTCTTTGCTTTTCTCCTTTTCTGTCATTTCCCTTTCTTCCCCTCTTCTTTACCTCTTCTGTTCAGGTCCTGGGAATCGTCTTCTTCCTCTTCCTCATCATGTGGTGTCCTTTCTTCATCACCAACGTCACCTTTGTCCTGTGCCGGGGCTCCTGCAACGAGTCGCTGCTTAATGACCTCCTCAACGTCTTCGTCTGGGTGGGCTACATCTCCTCCGGAGTCAACCCGCTGGTCTACACCCTCTTCAATAAGACCTACAGGAGAGCGTTTTCCAGCTACATCAGGTGCCAGTACAACGTGGGGGCCAACGCAGCCGGACAGAGTGGCAAAACCCTCTTGGGCCCCCCATCGTGCCCGTCGCACGCCATGACCCCTCTTCTGATGGGCAGTCATGGAAAAGCAGGCATTGACCGCAATAGTAACTGTCGCAACGGCGGTAGGGGGGATAACGGGAGGCTGACGGTGGACCCCGAGGACATGACAGATGATGAGACACAAATCGGAATAATCTCGCAGAGCCTCTCCGAATGCCACAACATCGGCATGCTTTCGGAAACGGAGCCCGAAACTGAGGTGGAGCAGGAGCTGTCGCTCATCAGCTACAGCCCTGCCTCCAGAGAACACACAAGCAGCGTGTGATTGCGTGTCTTTTGTTGTGTTACGTCTTCTTTCTTAACCAGCAGACGCTGGGCCGAGCAACGTTTCGACGAGCTGGCGGTGGGCTTTTTTTTTATTGGCTGTAAGCGGGCGCCATTATTGTGAAAGGACTGGTCTTGTTCGAAGAGCCTTATCCCCACGCTGGAGTGCAGTGCTTTCATCAATGTGAGAGACATCAGATCATGAGAGAATGAAAAAGAATGATTTTCCACCACAGTGTTGGAATGAAAGCCAATATTTCAGACGTTCTTGTTTTCTATGTGGTGTCAAAATGTTGGTTTTCATACCATAAATTGAGAATAAAAGCACTTGTTAAGCTGCTACACAGTTACAAAATGTGGTGAACACCATGGGGACTAAGGTACCAGCTGAGATACAGACAGGGACTAAGTCGACGTGATGAAATGAAGAGCTTATTGTCATTGTTAACCTGGTATGAAGTCAAGTGACCCTCCACGGAGTCCCACTGATGCAGGTTAAAGAGTCAAGCGCCGAGGTCAACGAGGTCAAGCTACGACTTCAAGCCTTCACACAGAGTCAAAATGCAGTCTGAGCTCTGGTTTACGTGGGTCCTCTCCACACCAGGCAAACTAAACCAAATCTATTTTTGTGCCGGTCAAGCTTGACGATAACAGTCATGAAATGCATTTGAAGGGACCTTTTCAGCATGTATAATCAAACTATTCAGTGGGATTTTTTCTCTAAAGGAGACTTTCTCAAGGCGGCAGTCCATAGTTTGTCTGAGAGGACCAAGATGAAGGAATGTACAACGACCACTGGTCTCTAGTGGACTCACAGTGCCATCTGGTGGCCGCATGACTCAGAGAGGTTGCTTCCCTTGCAGCGAACAAGGGGTTAAAAGAGCAAAAAATAAAATAAAATAAAACAAATGGCGCAGGCCTCTGGTCCAACACAGCTGTCAGGCTCTTGCCTCTGTTGACGAAGAGTTAAAGTCCCAACTTCTAAATGTTTTTTACTGATAAAAATCAATAAAGATGAAATAAAAAGAGAACAATCTAAAAGTAAAAATGTGAAGAAGAAAAAAAACACAGTTTTTAATATATGAGTGCACAACGGTTATTAAGATGTCATTCTTAAAGGGAACAAAACATATAGATTTTTAGCTTGCGATCATTCGTTTTTATCAATTAGTCATCAGATTCAGCCTCATAAAACAAAATAAAACTCACTTCCCAAGATCCTCCTCAGCTGTGATCACACAACACAGCACCTTTATTCTACACAAAAACCCATGAAATAGACGTGACCCATGAAACTGACCGACCAGCTCTTACTGATTTCACCGCGCGCAGTAAATCCATTTCGGAGATGAATAAGAAAAGGAAACTGATAAAGGCTTCCAGGTTTGGAGTCAAATCGAGGCACAGATTCTGCAGGAATTCAAGTTTTAAAGCTGACTGACTATTCCCAACATTGGCAAACGGCTGCAAATTCAGTACAGGCATCTTTAAAGCTTTATCCCACAGGTTTAGCCAACAGTCAGGAGACCTACTTTAAAGGTGAAATGATTTCCATCCATGGCACCTGAGCACCAGCATCTCAGAGCAAAACGGATTTGTGCTTCATTTACTCAATAAAGATGGGGGGCGGGGGGGTAAGCAGATGGCTCACCAAACTCGGATCAAGCTGTCAAACTAGGCAGTGCTGATCAAACATGAATCAGGATTCTCATGCTGCGTAGCCTACATATTTCCGTCTACTGTTCATCTGTGATATGAGAACGTTTTTGACCCGGTCGCCATGTTGAAAATGGACACGGCGACAGACAGGGTGTCACATGCGCTCACGCTCATGTGCAGCCAGCCTGGCTACCAAAACCATGAACAGAGAAGCTCAGATGGCAAATATAGCGAATATTTTCCACGTTAATGTTCAAAATCTCATATATTTACCCATAAATATACACATATTATCAGATGTTCAGAGCATCATCTCTGAAAGACAACATTTACGCTTCAATTTAGGCTCCATCAGAGTGTCACCGTTATGTGTATGCTCTGATGATGGTTTTTATACGAGGAGCCCGCCAACATCTCTAACCAATCTCCGAATCGGTCTTGCTGCTTTCCAACTCCAGCTTGAGACACAGCGTGACTCAAAAGACCAGACACTTTTAGATTTCATCTGTCGTATAGGACGGACAGAAAGTCAATACGCCTGAGTGACACAGCGCTGACTCCATCGAGACAGGTCTTTTCGCGCTGATCTTCTCACTCTCTCTCTCCTCGCCCATTTCACCGACGTCTGACAGGCGGTGCAATTCCAACACGATGCATCTCCATCGGCTGGAGTATCTGCAGAATACCGCCTGAGAAAAAAGATTACATGTCGTGTGGGTCTGAAAGCAAACAGGACACATCGTGGCGACAAAGTCACCACTCAGGAGATTATATAGGAGATATAACCTGAATACATACATAATATAACTCATACATTTAACCTGAAACGCACTTAGTGATTTGCTTTGTAGGTTAGCTCAATGGAGCTGAAGGGTTGTGTTGTAAAGGAACTACACTGAGAAAACGTAATGTTTTACTTCAAGGGGCACTCGAAAAAAGAAAAAAAAAAGAAAAGAAGATGTCATGATGATGTCACCGGGGTAATCTCCGCTAGAGCTTCGGACAAAATTTAAAGTTTGAACTTAAGTTTGAAGAATTTGGGAGGCATGCAGGAGGTCTAATGAAAGATGGTTTTGATTTGCATTATGGGAAGTGTAGTGTTTTTGGAGATTAACTGGTACTAGAGACTAAGAAGTCAGAATATCTCAGCCTCTGCTGCTTCGGTCCCTTAACGTCATGGGAGTGCACCACTAAATTGCTTTGAATACCCAAAATACTGAATGACATACAGTTAATTAGTTATTTTATCAGTATCACTTCACCCAGCGATCGATTATTCATTTTAGTAATAATCCCCTCAGCCACAGTACAGCCAGAATAACAAACACTTGAATGTATAACCTCTTTTTTAAAAGTTTTTTTAATTAATAATCCCCCTTTCAAGATCAAAGAACAGTGGTCAAAGCCTGCAGTGGACCAATCGGATCCAGAGCCTGAGGTCTGCAGCCAACGCTGCATACAATTAGAATGAAACATAAGGACTGGGAGTGGCTTCATTCTAATTCTATGCATCTCTGTATAATTTATCCACTATTTGTATGCTACAGACTTACAAAGTGGTCAATCAAACGGCTTCTCTCTCCACAAGTAGAGGTCTACATGAGCTAATGTGGGCAAGCCCAAGCACAGTTCGGCCTACAAATATTGTGCATGTTTGAAGTGATGTTCAAAAGGTCCTCTCTGCCTCACTTGGGTTTTTTTTTTGTTGTTGTTGTTGTTGTTGGGTTTTTTTCTCTCTGCCTTTAAGACTTGGAATAAATTAAACAGTCGAGGAAGGAAAGGAAGAACAAGCAAAGAGCAATCAACAAAATGCACATTGCAAACAGCTCGCAATTCCTGCGAGCATTTCAACTTTATCAAAATGCAAAATACCAACATAAATAAGAGGAAAAAAAACAAACAGAGGACACCGTAGAGGAGAGAGGACTCTCTGAACTTAGCTGGATGGATCATGTTCCATCCGGATGTGGGCAAGCAAAGAGCTAAAGCCAGGCCAGCCAACTCAGTATATCGCAATGTAATAACTATATGTTTCCCGTGTACCTGTGTGTGTACCAGGCTTGGCTCAAATTGCTATCTGAGATTGATGCAGTGTTTTTTTTTTTTTTCTCTGGGTTTTCATTGATTGTGTCTGGCACAATAGATTGAAATGGGGTAATCCCTGCAGATGCCAATCCTGTCCGGCAGGCGGGCCAGCAATCACTCAGAAAAAAGTATCTGGAAGTGTTTCAGCTAATGATTCGATCCAGGTCTGGTGTGTGTAGAAATAGTTGGAGCCGTTTATTGGCAGAGTTTCATTTTTATGCTTTTGAGGAGGCCAAATTTGGGCTTTTTTTTTTTCCCGCCTCCAGGACTATTTTATTGATGCCAGACAGAGATGCTGTGTATGCTGTATAATTCAAAGTGGTCTTACTATTTATTTATTTTTTCCAATTAGTTTGTCCAATGAAGCTACATTAGCGACTAAAGGAATATTTCCACATTTTGGGAAACGCACTTTTAGTTTGAGTTAAATGAGAAATCCACTTTCATGTCTGTCTGCTCAAAATACTAAGCTGGAGCGGGACACCATTAGCCTAGCTTAGCGTAAATGCTGGAGGCATGGGGAACCCAAAGTTAAACTAAAACTCACCAATTGGGGAGTTTTGTTTCTTGGCCAGGGGCAGTGACTTCCAGGATATAAGCCTCTGTAAACCCACAACTTGTCATTTTTACGCGTTGGGGTTTTCTACGAATTCAATGAGCGAGACATAACATGTGAATTAATCACCTTTGGAAGCGCTACTAATGCACCAGTCATGCACAGCAAAGTCAAGGAATGCAAATGCAGAATCCAAGGGGGGCGACTCTTTTCTTTCGGTGACTTGAGATCCGGCAGTCTGAATCAAAAGATCTCACGCTTTTAGAAATCGAAATGGAAAAGTACATAAAAGTGAAAGCAGACTTTTTCACAGCAACTGGGGGATCCCAAAGAAACTCTTATCCAAACTGTCTTTCAACCCCGTCGCACCCGTAAACATGTGAACTCTGTCACTACATGGCTCTGAGAATAGCCCGAGCTGCGGGTTCTTCAAGAGTTTGGCAAACCCAGCTTCTCCAGTGCGCCTTCCCCGCATTAAGCGTCGACTCTCGGACCCGAGGCGTCGATGCTCGTCTGCACTGATGTAGACCAGCTGTCTGGTTTGCCTCGCTCTTGTACGATGCGCCGCTCGTGGGTTAGCTACCTTTTTTTTTATATGTTGAACCTTCCTCTGTTATACAGTGGCTGTTTGTTTTTTATACCATTTTAATTGTGAATGTTTGTCACATCTTAAGTTTATACAATGCCTACGCCATCATCCACACAATGTATATTTTCTTTTCTTTTTTCTGTGTGATGCTGCTATTTATTTATTAAACTATTATTCTCATGTGTGGACAATACTTGTCTTATTTGTACATTAACCACATGGTTAATGTTTTTCGCTTTATGCCGTCACCGTTGAACTAGAGAGCAGCAGCACAATCCTGGTAAAGGTTACTGCTTAGCATTCCTCCCTTCTGATGATTAACAGCTACACACCCAGCTAATTTGCAGAATTTAATAATGACAGTATAGGCCGCAGCTCTCTGCGCTGGCTACCCAGCGCGCTCTACTATTATGTTCTTTTCAGTGGGAGCTTTTATCCAAAGTGCTTCACAGTGCCATGAAAAGAGCTGAACCTGAGCTAATGAAGCCCTTAACCTTGGCTGTGTTTCAGTGTCATTCTCGACCCATTGAGCCATGCGGCCAACCCTCATGTTTTGAATACTATACCCAAACTGGTGAGGTGTGCCCTTTTTTAAAATTTTTGATACAGGGTTGCTAAAAGTGCTCAAACGCAGCATTTTGTAAATAAAGATGGTCATGTGGCATTTGCATATATTGTGTAAGAGTTTCAGAGGAGTTATTTGGTTAAAGGGTCACCAAGCATTACAGCTCGTTATAGCGTTTAATTGCACAAAATGACCATAAAATCTGTATTTGCAGGGTTGAAAATGACCACAGACCCCCTCGGCAGGTGCTGAAATTTCTTACAAGATATTGAAGTTTCATCTTTAATAAAGTGGACGTGCATTTCCAGCTATTTAATGCTGAAAGATGGTGCTGCAAGCGAGATAAGAAAGGGTGACGTTTGTGTTGTGATATGCAGTTCATTGACGAGTCTTCTCTGAACTCTGCAACCAGGCGCGATTACAACACACAACCACAAGGTGGCGCCACAGTAGCATACCATCACGATCAACAGTAAACTACCACAAAGCGTGTCAGGAAGTCCCACAAAGTGCTACAGACTTTTTAATGCATTACTTTGTGTCTTATTTTCTATGCAAAACATTGTAGAGTGTTTCTTGACTCTGAAATGTAAGTCGCAGTAGAATATATATAGAAGCTGCGCGGTATTAGGGTGATCTCACAGTGCATTACACAGGTCTACCTCGCTGGTAGTCTCACTGACTACTATGAATAGCGTCCAGGAACATTTGTTTTGCAGCCTCACTCAGATCTCAGATCAGCACCATGGACAGCGGCAGGACCTGAGGAGGAGGACTTATCCCAGTTTCAAACACGAGGCAGCAGCGCCACTGAGTGGTGAAGCTGCAGGGTAGCAGGACTCTGTGTGTGGCTGCACAGCACACTGATTTTATTAGAGGAAAAAAAGGGTTCTTATAGTTTTTGACGAGATGTTAATAGACCTGCATGTTGTTGATATCTAGTAGGGTTGTCTAACTGGTCAGGGTGGGGTAAGGAGGTGTAAAACCAGCCCTAGACCACACTCTACAAAAGACTATGATGTGTTCTGATTAGAGATGTTTGTTGGTAACACAACATATATTCAGAATAGTGAGAAACAAAAAAAAAGACATATAACCTTATAGTAAACAAAAAAAAAACAGGAATTACAATTATTTTGTTGTTCGTTTGCACCCACCATCAATATTCCATATATGTCGACATATTTGCATTACGTGTTCCAAAATACAATATTATTTTTTATTATTTCTGATACTGTTTGACATTTTTAACATACATTTTTTTATTTACTTATTTAAAATAGACTTCTATTAATTAACATTTTAGAATGCCTAAAAATGCACTTTAAAATGTAGCATACGCACGATCCCATATCATTTCAATGAAATGTGTTCAAGACCTTTTTACTAAGACAGCGTTTTTTTAGCACATTTAAAAAAATGTCTCCTGATTATTATTTTTTACGGTTTCAGATGATTAATTTAATAGAAATGAGTCTTCACATCATGTGTTTATATATATGAAATTCCCACAGACCTGCAGCGGCTCTGCTTCCTCGGCTCATGCCTCTCAATGGAGTGGGTGGTGGTCTCGGTCATCACCGGCTAAAGCCGCAGCACTTCGGATGCGCATGCGCCGCTCCGCCGAATTACTACATCTCCTTGGTTCGTTGAGAGCTGCGTCAAGCTAGCAAGAGGTACCACTAGAAATACCAGGCGCGTTCAACACAAAGTCACTTTAATAGCAATTATTGCTTTATTGTACGATTCTATTATTGCACGTAATGACAGTAAGGTGAATGTTTGAGATGTTTCGATTGTAGAAATAGCAATTTATGTGGCGTTAGCGCTATATGGCTGGACAAAACAAAACTGTTAGCTAAGGTTCCCTCACTTCACACACGATATTGCAACAAACATTTACAAGCGATAAGTGAGATAACAGTGAGGTATAGTGTTGGATAATTTTAAAAAAAAGAGGCTGTTTAAAAATTGTGACTTAGTTTTAAGCCTCTGTACTCTCGTAAAACTTTGAGGAGTTAGCATCCCAAGAGACGGTTCAGAGTACCTGTCAGTATGATGCAGTACAATCCAACAGCACTAACGTTACAAACTATAGCTTCCATAATGGCGATAAAGTGGAACCTTTTTACCTAGTTGTACCGAGTAAACTGCCAACTTTGTGTACATTTATAATAAATAATGGTGTATTAAAATATAAGCTTAATTAGCCTTCTTTAATGTCAATGCAAATGTGCAAATAGAACTTTTATTAATGGCTCTTTCGAACAGTTTGTCGGATGGTTAGTTTTACTTCCTGTTTAAAAGGGACAACATTTGCCACTCGCAATGGGAGAAATATGTGTGACACAATTCAAAGCAATACATCTGTAAATACCACCAAAAAAAGTCCGTTGTTCGTAATGTTTAGGCTATATTGCATATTTGATGTTTAATCTAAAATTCTATTTTATCTGTTCATTTAACAGAGACAATACAGATAAACATGCAATAGATGTAAAGTATATAGATATATATAGAGATATATAGGGCATCTAGCTGAAGATAATATGCAGCAATTATCCCTTGTTTGGCTTCTAAATCCAGGTTAAAATGACTACACAAGCTAATAAAACAGATGAAGGATTAAAACAACAAAACAGATTAAACAAACCTCTTGTCGACCTTGCATTTCCCCCTGTTCATAAACTTCAATTGTGACTTTTATTTCGAAATGGAAAGCGGAAGTGGTGTTTCTTTGCAACAGGCTGCACACTTGACGCCCCTCGGGTCGACGGACGCTGCCTTGGAAACGACATAAATCCCATCCACGCAGCTGGGTTGCGAGCAGGGACCCAGATTTCCTCACTTCAAAGCCTTCTCTCCTCCTCCTCCTCCTCCTCCTCCTCCTCCACCTCCACCTCTCGCCATCCTTCCATCGAGCTGCGAACATGGGCGACCTGGAATGAAAAAGCAGAATAGGAGAGAAGGGACGAGGAGAACCATTTAAATAAGCGCGAGAGGAGAAGAAGAAGAAGAAAGTGACGGCGGAGACCGCAGCCAGGTAGAAACGTATCGGTTTTTAAATCGGCTTTGCATGTGGCAGCGATGATGTGTGGGGACACATGTCTCCTGTGGGAGCACGTACAGGGAGAGGGAGGGTGCGTTTGTTATTGTTATTGCATCGTACACACGCAGAAAACACAATGCACCCGCACTTCATAGAGAGGCTTGAGCTGCATGCTTGCTTACTAATTAGCGCCCATTCATTCCGCAGGCAGGCAGCTTTTCACACCCGCCGTTGTCCGCCTGCGATCGTGACCGCCGTTTTCCAACGCACTGGTCAGGTGTGTCTCCGCTCCGCCTGCAAAAAAAAAAAAAAAATGTCACCAGTTGGTCGAACGTGTCACAGGATTTGGCATTGAACGAGCTTTGTAGCGGCACGTCGACTGGAAAGAGAGCAATGGTGAACAGGGAGGCGTGCAGAGGATTAGTGTGTGCCAGGGACCACATACTGCTAAAATACCACGTTTCAGTTAGGAGGTATTAGCCTATGGGAGAATGGATGGGTTTTAATGCATTTGTACCTGCACATGTACAGTGTTTTAACCCTAGTCTGTGTTAGAGATTCAAATCTGTATTTTTTTGGACATTCAGAATGCATCAAAATATATCTGTGTGGTCTAATTTTCAATATGAAATAGCAGGCCTTCTGGATTCTGCACTTTCTGTCCCATCTCTCACGTTGTGACTGAGCATGTTAAGTGTTTTGGCTTATTTTGCTGTTCCGCTGTTGCTTTTAACCCTCCTCTAGTTGGTTCCCTGCGTGTCCTCATCTTGTAAAAGGCCTGCTGTAATCTGCAGATTATAGTACCTGCAGGATGTTTTACTCAAACAAGGGGCACATGATAATTAAAGAAGATGTAGTCTCGGTATTGCATGTCGAGATCGTGTTATTATGATCGTCATTGTTACAGTTCACAGCTGAAGCGATTAATCCATCAGTTTATCAAAAGGAAATTAATCAGCAACCGTTTCGATGATTGATTTAATTGTTCAAGCCATTTATTGAGGAAAAAAATACCAAAAACAGCCAGGTTTCATTCTCTCAAATGTGAGGATCTGTTTAATAGCATTTGAATTTAATATCTTTGTGGTTTAGATCACGCGTCAGACAAAACAAGCTATTCCAACACTGTGATTGACATTTCTTTCACCGCTCTCTGACACTTTGCAGATCGAGCTGTTTTTCTGGTTGTTAGCGTCACATTCAGACATCAAAGCAGGACGGTGAAGTCCTACACTGTCATGTCATTACTTCTTATAACCTCCCCTCCACTGATCTGAACCCTGTCATATTGAGGCTGACTTATGCAGTAGGAATAATAAAACGGGGAAGAGGTTGCATCCACTAAACGGAATCTATCATGATCAATCAAAGATACATATTTTTCCTCTTAGCACGCCAAAGAAAATACATTTCAAAAAGCATTTCAAAAGCTTTGCAAGTGTGCATCTACTCATCATTGGGAGGCTAGCTAACTAAGCTAGCTAATGTTACAACTGTTAAAATAAATAAAGATGTGACGCGTCTCCACTTCCTTCCATTGTAGATAAGTGAAGCCAAAATATCCCGGATACGGTCGCTGCCTTCTTGCGCTGGTGACGTAATTTGGAACCAGAGTCTGTGCAGTAGTGGCCGGGCGGCAGAGTCGCGGTATCGAGGTCCCGCCCATACACCCGCCCGCCCAATCACGAGCAGGGCTCAGCTGTCAATCATGACGTTTCACCCCGTTTTTATAGCACCAAATAACTAATTAACAGAAAAATGAATACCTGAACATACATTAGCGTGGTAAGAACTCCCTAAAACGATAGAAAAACCATCTTGGGGAAAAAATTATTTGAAGTGTACTTTACTTGAGTTTTTAGTTTGGCCCATGATGTCATTGAGGGGGAGGAGTTTATGACCTATACTGCAGCCCACCACCAGGGATCGAGCTGTTTTGGCTTCACTTGTGGGGGAGCTCTAATGTCGTCCATTTTCAGTGTAGTTCAGTAGAAAGAAAATAGTTCCTCCATGAAACTGCTCACAACAAGGTCTGTGGATTATTTTGAGTAACCGGGTCATGATTTCTGGAAAGAGACATTGATGTTGAGTTTTTCAAATGTATTTTTTTGGGTGCTTTGAGCTCCACAAGTGAAGTGTCATCTAATTCCATTATGTCGGAGAGAATCTCCAATATAATCTCTGCAGCTGATATAACAATCTAGATGGATTTATAGCGCTACAGGTACAAAAAAAGAAAAGTGTATTTTTGATTTGGGGGTGAATTGTCCCTTTTAAAACTCTGTTTATTTAACATTTGACAACAAATATGCCGAGTCCAGTTCTGTGAAGAGCAACAGTCCTTTCAAGTCTAGACTGCAGCCTGGGTGAACAGTGATTAGATAATCGGTTTCCTTTGTATGTGTGTGTGTGTGTCTGTGAGTGAAGCTGCTGTACAGTACAGACTTGTATTCATAGGAGACAGTGCTCAGACAAGCTTGCGCTGATTCCTTACATAAGCAAATCATCGAGGAAGGAAGGAAAAGAAGGCTGAGCGCTAAATAAGCATAAAGGCTCAAACAGCGACACACACGGCAACAGACGCATAACTACGCACAAACAAACACACACACACACACACACACACACACACACAGTAAGTTAAGAGTGAAGCACAGACAAAGGAGGAGTGTGGTGAAGCTCTGCCGGATGACATAGGAATGTTTTTCTGCATTTTTCTGGTTTTCAAGGGCAACTTTCCGTTTTTTTCCCAAAGGAATTTCTATTTCACTGAAATTTATAGATTTTTTTTCTGCCCCGTCAACCCTCCATACTGTAGGGATCATTTGACCTGATGTGTTTTAATCGGTAAATTCATTCAAATAAGGAGTGATTTTAGGAAGTGTGTTCCAAAATTAGATTTAGCAAAATGCAGGTGTGAGTCCCTCTGTTGACCGTCCTGCAACTAACAATTATCCCAGTTAATTATAGGAAATATGTTAATTCACTTGAAAGTTCTATGAGAAGGTCGAGGCCACCCTCGCAGTAAGCAAAAGTTGCGTAGTAATACAGCCAATAACTCCCGACAACCACAACTTGTCGTTTTCTATTTCTGTTACATCATTAAAATGTAGAGGTGCTGGTAGGTGGAGCTAGCCAGGTTAGCAGTTTTCACCTATTCTTCCAGTCTGTATGCCAGGCTAAGCTAATCCCCTGCTGACCCTCGCTTCATATGCACAGTGGCATCTATTTTTTGCATAGAATTCTCGGGAAAGAAAGCTAAATAACTTATTTTCTGAAACATCCAGCTGTTCCTTTTGAATTAGTAAACATTCACTTTTGTCAAATTGTCAACTCATCACCATGTTAGCAGAGCTAGCACAGCTTAGTAAAGTTGCTAAAAACCCAAAGTTTACAATGATATAAAATGTTGTTTGATTTGGTAGTTTTAATCAGTGTTAATTATCTGTTGCTCAAGTAAAGGAATTAACGTTTCTGAAGGCCATTTTAGAGCTAGTTTTTGGTGTTTTATAGAGTAATCTGCTCTGACTTGTGGTCATCAGGTCATATCTTCTCCTTTGGTTTTCCTAATAATCAATTTAAACAATGCTTGTCCTGCATCGAGGAACACTTTCTCAGTGTCGGCTGTAAACCAGGACATTGTATCCTTTGTTTTAGAATCAAACAAACCTCTGGACTTCTCTCGGTTTCTTCTCATGTGTGATTCTCGTCTGATGCTTGTTTGATTGTTTTTTTCCCGAAGCTCTCATCATCCTTTCACAACACTCCTAAGCTTGACTGAAAGTGAAGGTTGATGGAATAACTTTGGTTATTTTATGCTTGTACTTGAGGTTTAGGCTCTTGGTCTCATCACACGAGGAGTAAATGCATAAAATGTGTGCTGTGCAATTTTTTATTTATTTTTTTTTTTTAAATGGATGGCGGCCAACCTGAAAACAACAACATGTTAAATGTTGTGTGTGGATGATTTAAAGCTGCTGGTTTATTCTGAGCTGTTTCTCTGCTGAAACACTGAGGGTGATTATGATTCCAGACGTTGTGTTTTCATTTCAGGAGTCAGCCGTTCAGGAGTGCGTCCCTGGGTACAAGGCACACTATGCTTATACACTTACCAGATGCATTGATGTTTTCTATTCTCCCTTTCCAATGAGCTTGTTCTGTTCCTTGCCTTCCTCTTGGAACCGGATCCGGTCGATTTTTAAAAAATGTTTCCAGGAGAAAGGATGTGGTATTTGATCGTATTTTTCAAACAGATCTATCCCTTCCTTGGATTCTCTCTTGAACACATGTCCAGTGCAGTCTCGTTGTGGCTAATGGTTTGAATTAACTCTGAAGATACACAGCAGCCTCTTCAGGGTGCACTCAGACTGAGTGATGTGGCCTCTTCGAGATTCTCTCTGGGGCTATTCATAGTTTGAATAACCATCTGACACACTGAATGGGATCTGTCTGTCTAAGTTTTCCATGCAGTACGTTTCACTCTGTTCCCACTGAAAGATGTTATGGAGTGAGAAATGGTGAAATTAAGCACAGAGTTCAAAAATGTCCAACTGAATGGGCTGAAAACAACATCAAATTTTATTAGCATTATCATATTTTTCTACAAACTGAAATAGACAAAGCTCAGGGAAGAACAGGATCATAAACTTTGATAATTTTATGATTATGTACTGTATATAGCTATATCAACAGCCAGGCTTCTGTATATTCCAGTTCATCCACATTCATTCCTTTCTCTTTTAGTCAATTAACCATTTAGTCCATAAAATGACATAAAATGTCACTTTTGTATAACAAATATTCAAAGACCCCAAAATATTCAGAAGGCAAAGGCACCGAAAAGCAACAAATCTCACGAAAAATTACAGGTCATCGTTTAGCAAACGGTTGCCAAATGTGTTTCTGTCAATTGATTAATCAATTAATCATCATATCAGAAACATGCTCATAATTAGGCTGCTCTTGTGCCTGGAAACATTTTCACCGTAAAGCCACGTTTTTGTTTAATCTGCGTGATAAAACGTGTAAACCCAACTAGCTGATGGAAACAGTTTTACACTGCTGTGCTAGTAGAGAAGTAATATAACGTCATCGACTTCATTTGAAGCATAGCTTTTTATTGAAGTTATTGTTAATGGAGGGATGCAATTTTTTGTGTTTTCTTCTTATGTCTTTTTGCTGATATAGCAGTTGCATAACTGCTTCCTTTACATCTGCTGCTGGCAGCGCTGCCCAAGTCCATTTACTTCTGCATCACAACTCCTCAGGCACAGACAGGAAGGGGAGACTATTCATCAGTTTTGCTGTCAGAAAATATATAGTTTCTAAAGCGCTATGTCTCTTGCTGCCGGGAATCTCGCCAGGCTTTGTCTACCTCAAAGTCTGCAGAGTCTATGGTCATTCTTCCACCAGGTCGCCTGACCTCGCTGCTTTAACTGTGTTGGCTTTTGTCGTTTTACTCAGTGGGATGATGCAAAGTGCAAGTGAGGCCGGTCTATTGACAGCGTGGGTGTTACAATGACACTGATCAGCCGCGATCAGTGTGTGTTTCCTTTTGTGTGCGTCTGTGCTTTGTGTGTTACTCTAAGCCATGAAGAGATTCTTTAATGCTGCTGTGACACACGACTCTCTTTCAATATCAGTTTCCTTATCCATTATTTGCACCCTCATATTTTCACGCCGCACCCGAGAACGCAGCCTCACTTTGCCTACTGATTTTCAGGCATGAGATCACGTGCAAGTGTTGCTGGCGGTTGTGTTGAATCCCAGCTATCGATTCAGTGTTGACGCCAACCGCCATTCTGAGTGTGTTGCATGCTGTGTTAAGTGGTGTGATTAAAATGAGGGGAATTTAAGTGACCACATCTTCAACATGATGCTTTTATTGATGCCTGTGGCGAAAGTGTAATCTATGTTTCCTTCACCTACAGGGAGATCAGAGGTAACGGCTAGCCTTTAGGCTTCAGTGCCTTGCTCAGAGGCACTTCATTGAAGTGGATGCTAACGGGCTTTAACCCTTAATGTCCTGTACAGATCCTCAAACCTTAGGAGTTTTAAGTCTTTTGGTTGAAACTAGGGCTGCCCCTGACTAAAGATTTCCTTAGTTAACTATTCGTCGTTGGTTCAAGCCAGATTTACAGTAATTTACAGCATTTCCTGTCGTCAGACTGGATCCCAGTCCGGCTGTGTTTGCTGGGAGGCTGCTGAGCCCGGTTCTGTTGCCTCTCGCCTGGCTCCAGTTCTGGTGCTCATTCACCAAAACCTCCTCTTCCCGGCGATCCAAAGCTCCTGTGCTAGCGGTGTAAACAGCACCGCTTCCCCCGGTAGCTGCACGGCTAACTGAGCTAACTGACTAATGCCAGCTACAGTTATCAGTAGTTAGCGAATTCTCTGTTACAATTAAAAAAAAAAAAAAACAACTCTGGGTTGCAACCGTCCCCCACGATACTTTTTTTGTTTTTGTTTTTTTTGACTGACCGACTCATGAAAACTTGGTTGACAAAGACCTTCTCAATGGAGTAGATGATTACTAGAAGGGCAGTTGAAAGGTTTGCTTGCTATCAAAGAGCCAGTCCGTCTATACATAAAGATGTATCTGTATGATGAAGACCATAGTTGGGTCCACAAATTTTACACATCAAAGTTAGTTTACTCGTCATTACCAATTTATGACAGGAAACTTAGAAAGTGGACATGTGGAGTTTGAAAGATGTGGGCCTATGGTAAAAGAAAAGATGTTGCTGCTTTGCATTATGGGAAATGTAGGATCTAGTGTTGTTGGAGCTTGAGCCGTGCCAGGCCATGATACGTTGTCCTCTGCTGTTTTGATCCTTTGATTTTTGTTATCGATCTCTCTCCCCCAGCTTCATTAAAGTACAACACTCCAAATAAACGGTTTGATTGACAGAAACAATATGGATCGCTGATTAATCATTAATTCATGCTAAACACTTACTGATCCTTGCTTCTCAAATGTGTGAGGATTTGCTTCACTTTTTCTGACCAAAAGATATGCAATCTGATACTTGTGATGGCAAAAAAGCTCAATTACTGATGAAAATGATCAACTGCAGCCCTGCATCCAATCCGAAGCGGTTGGTCTGTGATGCTTCGTACCACAGGGACCAGAAATGTAAGTGGAAGATCTGCCGTGGGCGGGTGAAGCTTCCTCCCTCACTGCTGCTCAGCAGACAGCTTGGGTTTCACTCAAGTTCCAATTCCTCACTTCCTGTGAGTGGCGAAGTGTTTCTCCTCTGCAGCCGTATTTCATCAACAGCAACATCTGAGTGGTTTCTGCTGCTGGGGGTACGGCAAGTCTCCCTTGTTGCAGTAGTTCCATTTAAACTGTTCAGACTGTTCTTAAATACGTATCGTACTCAGTGCAGGTTCAAGTTGTCTCATACAAAATGTTGAGCGGAATTTCCTAAGCTGTAGTTTGTCTGGAGCCTCTCACAAAGTATTGAGTGAAGAGAAGGTTGCCTGGAAAGTTCACTTTGGTATAATCAATAAAGTAAACTCATGCGCTGCCTCAAGGTAAGATAAACAAACACACCCATAACGCACACACACACCCTCTTTGTAATAACTGTGGCACTGCTCCCCCAGCAGCTCTTCAGCATAGTAATGATGTAAGTATGAAACCGAGAACTTACAATTTGTTGAGTTTGAACTAATCCAGGTGCCCATATGTTTTCCTCTCCTGCTGGAGAGAGTTGAACTCAGTTGTCGCATCTAAATTTTAAATTAAACACAGGTCGAACTATTGAACACTTGTCCTTGTTGACAGCTGACTGGAGTTAGAGTATAGGATAGGTTAGATTTGGAGTGAAACTTTGCAAGAATAGAACCAGGTTGAGTGATTCCTTTGTTTTAGCAGCATGTAGCTTGTTAGCTTGGATGGATGCAAATGGGTGGATTGATTCCGAAAAACAAAACCCAGCAGATTTAAATGTAGAAGATTATTTATTTTGGCGTCAACAACTCTTTGTATCTTACTGGTTTCTTTGCCAGGGAAACTGGGACACTGTGACACATCACATCACAGCTTTAATGTGACCTGTCTCTCCCTGCCTTAATCCCTGCGCCCTGGCCCTATGCTGTCCACTAACCCTGCACCAGTACACCCAGTTTGCTGTACGTGCATGTGTGTGTGTGTGTGTGTGTCAGGTCACATGGTTCTGCCGGATGACTTGTTGCAATCGCGCTGATGCCGACACATTTAATTGTGAGAGACGGGGTCACAGAGGGGCACGAGGAGGGTTCTCACAACACGCGCACACACAAACATGCCGAAACATTGCATTCATTCTGTGGCTGACCTGTTTACTAACCACATTAGCGGAGACTGGAGCGGAATAGAATAGCTATGTTGTATAGATATTAAATATATTTGTTAAACTTGATCCATCCTTAATGAAAATAAAACTTGCACTAAAGCTGCTCTTGAAAGGACCACAAGTGTTTTTGCATGTTTTAGCTAAGAGCAAAGTATTGTTTATACAAGTTTATACATTTTACTGTTAATCAACTAGCCACCAAAGTATTATATTTTATTTTATTGTTATTGTTTACCTATATTTTAGCTCTTATGTCTTAGAATCTAATTAGGTTTTTCTTTATACAATTTTTTTTTTTTTAGAAATATAAAATAGATATCTGTAAGGGAGTGTTGAAGAACCTAAACTTGAACAAAATCAAGCAATATTGGTGTTAGCAGTTAATGTTACTTCCAGCCAACCCCTAACTCTTCCCTGTTACTGAAGCCATGTTCTGTGTGATGTGCAACGACACACACGCATACAGTTTTACTGAATATACCAAATTCAGAGGAATTACACTGATCCAGGAGCAGAGGTAAACGAATAACCAGTCCAAACCTGCTAGCTTCAGATCTGTAAGTTCAGATGTGAGGCTGTCCCTGAATGCACCACCAAGGAGAGTTTTGAAAATGGTCCCCGCACGCCACCGCAATACATATATAAAGGGGGAAATGCTAATTGATGGATTACCCACAGATTTTTTGTACTCTGGCATATGTGATTGAGACAAATGGCCAGGAAAATGTGTGCAGTTAATGAGCTGAAACGTGCAAAAAAAAAAAGAAAAATCACCATTATGCAGTTTTAAACCAGGAGGAGGCAGGTTTAAATTTAGGTTTTATGGACCGACACCTCCCTGTAAAAACAGATCCTCTCCAGCATCGTAACAGCGTTGTGACATCGGCTGACTTATTTAACACAAGACCAATACAGAAACACAAACGTATTAATCCCACTTGTATTGGTTCACATACATTGTGTTCAGTGTCAGTGTGACCGTAACGAAGACCTGAGCTTAAAAATATTTATTTATTTCGTTTATTTATTTATTACATGACACTCTGTATTTGTGGTAAACCCCACCCGTGTGATCTACCAAATAGATTAAAACAAATATCACTAATGAAATGCAAATATAAGCCTGTGTGTGTGTGTGTGTGTGTGTGTGTGTGTGTGTGTGTGTGTGTGTGTGTGTGTGTGTGTGTGTGTGTGTG
>JBBPCS010000878.1:10864875-10898108 GCA_037974645.1 Hollardia meadi | reverse complement strand
CACACACACACACACACACACACACACACACACACACACACACACACACACACACACACACACACACACAGAGCAACTTTTATCCAGTTTTCTGGTTTCCTATCCACCTGTTGTGTTCAGTAAAAGTTACTTTGAAAACTCTAATTAATCCCCACTCACTTGCACTGTTTATATTTTTGTCTTTTTGTCATGAATTTGTCAAAAAATAAGCTCATTAATTTGTGTATTAAGACCAACAAACACCGAAAAATCTGCTAACAAGAGCATAAACCTTCAAAATAAAAGCACACGTGAACCCAATCTCAGACTGAGATACTGTTGGTTGTGGTTAAATAGTGGTGGGCTTGCAGGTGATGTTTTTTTTTTTTTGAACTGTTAAATGTTTTGAAGTTAGAAAAATGAGTAAATTTAACCTCAATTAAAGCAAATCTATACAACACCAGCAGCCAACAAAAAGAAACACTGGAAGTGTACATGCTTAATTTCACACAGACTGACATCCACGAAGGCGTTATGTCATTGAAAATATTGAGCCAACCAACAGACCCAGACTTTTCAAGGGAACAGATATAGAAAAAGAAACAGACAGGATCTCACCGTCCTTGTTCTGGTCTGCGTCAAACTTCAGGCCACAGCCTTTGTTGTAGCACAGCAGAGCCATGTTGGCTTCTTGGTTTGTGATTTCCTGCTGCACTGTGTTTGTTTGTCTCTCGTTCAGATTATCTTCCTGGTCTCGATGCTTTCGGTCTGATCCTCCAGAAGTTTCTCCAGTAAGCCAGACGAGGCGATCCCCTTCTCTCTCTCTCTCTCTCTCTCTCTGGTTTGGCCCTGGCTGAATGAAAGATAAAAATAGCAGCCTTCACCTCCCTCCTCTCATCCCTCTCTCAATTTACAGCTGTCAAAACTTATCTGAAGGTGGGGGTGGACATTCCTCTTGCTGAGCGTCGGCTGTCACAGACAGGCCCGGCAGCAGCCGCCAAAATAGGCCTGATAACTTCTGGATTTCTGCCACTTTCTCCTACTGGACCCACAGCAGTCAGTGGATCCATATCTTATTGTCACAGGAAAAGAAGCTTAGATTATTATAACTGATGAAAATTCAGCTAAAATGCTGGGGAAAAAAATAAATATTCCAGCATTAGCATTAGCAAATCGACTGTATATTTTTTTAGGAAAAAAGGTTTTTGTCTAGTGTTCAGTAAACAGTTCAATATTACTGTTAAAGATCCAGTGTGTAGGATTTTGTGGCATTCTCTCACCCTTCCATATGGTGGCCACTAAAAACATGAAGAAAAAACAACAACAAGTGTTTAGTTTGTCCGTTCTGGGCTACTGTAGAAACACGGTGGTGCAAACATGCTGGACACCGCTCCCTCTGGGGATATAAAAGCTTCATTCTAAGCAAACAAAAACAGGTGATTATATATTAATGATAACATATTTATGAATATTGCATTCCATTTCTGTCAATAAACCCCCTCAAAGAAATAGAAATGGGAAATTACAATGTAATTACAACAACAAAAATAATGTTTTCAGACTATTTGTAGATTTTCTAAATGTATAAACTTTTCTGCTCTTATCCATATCCAACCAGTCCTGAAAAAAATGAGGATATTTTCTACTTTTTTAAGGCAAATTACACACGTGACCAAAAGTATGTGGACACCGTTGAACATCTCATCCCAGTCTTCCCAATACGCTTATGTAGCATCACCTCTGAAATGTCCCATATTCTCTAAAACGGTGGGAAAACCTCAAACTAAAACATACAATTAGAACTCATTTCCAGTGTGTAGTTACTGTTTCTCTGTTTTATATACACTACCTTTATATTCATGCGTGTTGTGACATGCTGACCTAAAACACAGCTGACTTTTGTCTGTTGTTACAACTACAGGTCTCCCACGGTGAGGGATTAAAAAAAAAAAGACAAAAGCCGGTTCCCACCTCCCGTCTTCCACCGAGCTCTGAATAATGAAACCCCTTTGTGCACATTTGTTCAAAAAAAATCACATCGAGACGCTCTCACTTTCCCGGTGATGTATTTCAAGGTTTTCCCACTAAACGGTCCTTGATAAGAGATATATCGCTCAAAATGTACCTTGTATTTTGTCTCCGGTGAATAATTTATTGTCAGACCACTTGCAGTCGCTGCATATTGTTCCCGTCTACCTTTTCAAGTCTGCAGTGTAACAACTGTTCTCTTAAGAGGAATGAGTCAGAGCAGTATGCATGCTGCGCAGGGACTTTGTATAAGAGGATCCATAAGAGCCTTGAACATATAATTCATCACATCTAGAATGTTTTGCCTGTTGATACAGAGCACCAGGAAGCATTATGCGTCGTTATGAGTGTGGTCATGAAGACGCCCTCATAAAACCTTATAGATGTGGTCTTCATAGAGCGTTACCACTAATTTTATAAGCACACCAGCAGCTGGACGGATATTTGTGACAGCATGTTGTGCATGTCCTTATCACAGATTATTTTTTTTAATGAATGTATTTAGAAGTGGACATTGTTTTTATTTAGAGAACAGTTCGCTCTTGAAAAACAGCGCCCTCTTCCTGTTTTAAGGCACAAATCAGAGACTGGTGTTTGACTGTGGGTATTCTTTGCACGTTCAACCAAATGAACACAATTGTTGGAATATTTGAGTTTAATTCGTCTTGTGATTTAAAAAAGAGCAGACTCGGCTCCTTCAATAAGCACCACCAATGTGCCATTGAGCACACGTGAATGTGAATCAGTTAACTTTTTTTCCCAGGATAAACAATGTAGTGTAGAACGTGTCAGCCTCAGTTTAAAAAAAAGAAAAGAGAGACATGTTTTCTAGTAAAATATGAAACTGGTGAAGTACTTATTGGACGGCTCTCACTAGAAAAGAGGCTGAATTTTAAGAAAACGCATTCTCAAACACATCCCCTCCGGCGCTGCGATTAAAAACCACAAGACACGCTGTTGGACATTTCAAGGCCTTTTATCACCCGAGACTTAAAAGTACATTTTTTAAGGTTTATAGACTTTCAACTGTTCGGTTTGAGTTTGAAGTGGAGTCAGAAACTCAAAACAAAACAAAACAGACAGTCGTTTAGGAATGGAAAATGACTTTATTTGTTCCAAAAAAAAAGAGAGAAAACAGTTCCCTAGAATAAACAAATATACTGCTGTAAAATAAAAGCCTGTGATTTCTGTCAACTGTAACATTTGTTTGCCTTTCCATGCTTGATACAATCCATATATTTCTGCTTTAAATAAATAGAAAAAAAATGTACAAGGAGATGGTGGAGGGAGGGGGGGGGGGCAGAGAAGAGAGAGAGAGACGGATTAAAAGATGTACTCTGCTCAAAAAAACCAAAACATTTGGCATCATTGAGAATTCATGGTTGATCCTGATGTAGGGAGGTCCGCGGCCCTCGAAATCTGCATCGTCCGTACGTTTAGCCCCCACTGAGTGGTATTCATACCTACATCCCGCTGTAATAACGCTAATATCTTTCATGTTCAGGAAAATAAAGAGTAAAAAGGCAAAACTATGCCGTTGCAGATGTTTTTAACCTCCGTGCTGTGAGTGTGAATGTGTGCATTTCTTTATATACAGAATAGTGAGGCAGCAATCCGAGGGTTCTTACCAAAAAAACCCCCACAGATGTAGAAAAAAAACAGAACGTGCACAAGAGATCTTTGAATCAACACACCGACTCATTGACAAAATGACAAAAATTCATCAGTTAAACAGCCTCTCTCTTTTGTTCAGTTCACTTTGTGGGAAAATTCTCTCACGCTGCTACGGGCTGCCACGCGCACGCCCACCCACAGGTGGCACCACAACAGTGGAGAATCCAAAAGGACAAATCTGCCATGTGCTGCAAGTAACAAATGGGACATCTTTGGGAGAGGGAACACAAAAAGTTTGGCGCTCCGGTTTGCTACAGTGGCTCGTTTTTTTGACGACAGCACAAGCATCTGTCGGATTCAGTCCAACAACCTGCTGTCATGGACGGCGAATGATCGGTCAAGAAAGCGTGATCCATCGCGCCCTTCACCTCGTCTGAGGCGCGCCTGACAGACGGTGTTTTAAAACAGGGGGACAACAAGAGGAGAGAATTTAGCTTCATCATCACCATCACTGTCATATCATGCTTTTTTGGGGGGGAGAAAAAAAAGGACAACAAACATCGACAACGATACAACCATGCACTCACCGACCCACAGAGAGAGAGGGAGAGGGAGGGATGGCTCGCCAGAGAAGAGTCTGCTCTCTGAATGTTTGATACACTTGGCCAGAGCAGAGGACAGACATTTAGATATGACATCAAGGTTGTATCATCCCCCACCTGGATTCATGCTACAACAACGCAGATAGGTGTGGTAGCAGCTTGAAAGAAACCTTAGCCACAAGGTCTGATCACAAATGTGCCAGACCAGTAGCCAACATTAAAAAACAAAAAACAAACAGTGGTTGTCCGGGGATTCTCCCAGCTGTGAATTTGAGGAAGGGATTTGCTGGGGAAAAAAAAAAAAAAAAAGAGCCTGCATGCTCGGCCAAAACCCTCCCTCGATAAATACTATAACAAAATGACCTGCTTGATAAAGCTGTAATGATTACTGGCCGTTACCATCAAGAGCCAGTAACATTTATTCTTCTACGCTCTCTCTATTCCCCCCAAATGTGGCCATTTTCTAACCACTTGTGACACACAGAGAAAACCTCAACAGGCAGGACTGGATTCCATGCAGAGAAAGTTTTATTTAAAAAAAACAACAAAAACGAGCAAGAAACGGACAAGAATGAAAATCTAAAAACTGACCAAGAAGAATACAAAGTGTAGATTAAGCTTGAAAGAAAAAGAAAAGAAGCTCGCTGAGAAAGGAAGTTAGACCGCGTCAAACAGCTTTCATACTCTTTGCTTTCAGGTAAGTTGGCGATAACAAACAAAACACCCCGATTTCACTGTCAGATCTGCAGTTTGGCCTGATGCGTTATTTATTTATTTTTTTTAATTCAGTATGACGATGATCTGATTCCGGTTAATCGCCGACAGTAACGGCTTCTCTTCCTGAAGTGCGAATTCATCACGTTTAGAGACGGAAGGACAGAGCTGTCCCAGAAAATTAAGAACCACGATTTGAACTTCTTTTTGGCGCCAAAGCGCAGACATCCATTAAGAAAATAGTTTGAGTGTCCCAAGTTGGAATCCAAAAGCAAAAGGTACCTGTATTTTAGACCCACAGTGTCCCGGCTTAGGACGGTGTCATGTTGACAACGGTTCGGTTTCAGGACAACAGAAACACCAGAAAGCAGCTTTCTGTTCAATGACATCAATTAATTTTCCTTAATATCAGAGCTTGGAACTTATTACTGGATTCCCTTGATTCTTGCCACGCTTTTCCGGCTGGTTAAAATGTATAAGTACCCCTGAACAACAGCTGGTTGACTGTCAAAGTGGCTAATTGAGCAGACAAACTAAAGTCATTTCCAAACCTGGCTGGCGACACACTGTACTTAACTTGTCAACTCTTGTCAACAAAGTCTCCCAACAAAACACCTGGACACCCAAGCATCTGATTCTAGCTTCAACAGTCCAATCAGAGCCCGCTTGTGGGCTGCTGACATCATAACGAGAGGATGGCCGATGGCCGAGACGTGGAAAAAAAAAAAAAAAAAGATGACGAGGACCTTATCTACCAGACACTGGAGCGATGGAACAGTGAGAAGAAAGAGCGCACTGGAAGCTAGAGAGAAGCAAACACCAGAGAGGCTCTGAAAGGTTTCGTCTACGGCTAAAAGACAGAGACACCAAAAGAGATAATAGAGCTATAGTTACTAGACACTGGCAGAGGTGAGGACAAGGAGGGAAACCTACTGCAGGAGGTCTTCTATAAGGAGGACACTATGACGAGAGGCTAAGCTAACACAAGACGGTGACAAGAAGCATCATAGAGCAATATCAATCCAACAGCGACAGTGATGGGTGGGAGCAGACAATCTAGACAGAAACTGGTTATTATTAGTTTTTTTTTTTTTTTTTAATATATCTACACATACCAAACAGTGACAAAGCAGGCTAAAAAGGCATTCTAAAGATAGACCAACCAGACAGAGTTGAGAGACTGAAGCAAGGTTCTAGAGATTTTCAAAGCGGCGTGAATGATACGACTGAACTATCACTGATGACTGGGATGAAGACACTGGACTGGGACCGGGGATGGGACTATAAAAAGTTTCATTGTTAGAATGGCAGAAAAATAAGTTTTACTTACCCGCCACAGTGGCTGGTAGATTAGACAACTTTTCATTGTAAAACCCCAAAACGATTTCTACAAACTTCAAATCTCTTTCTCGACTTTTTTCCCCCACGCCAGAAAAACCGGCAACAGCTCGACCACGGCAGGATAGTCACTTCAGTGCAAAATTTTTGCATGTGCAGTTTGCAACAAAATTTGATTTTACAAAAACAAAACAAGCACGTTTTGTGTCAAACTCGCTGGCTCAAATTTGACCCTCAGAAATAGCCCTCAATGGAAAACAAACACATAAATGTGTAAGCGCGCACGTGAACACGCGCAAATGCGCACACGTACCGACAGTCAAACTCACGGTGACGCATGCTTTGGCCACACTTGATTCCCAAAATTTTCTGGAACCAGGAAGTGAAGGTGATGCCAAAAAAATTCAGTGTCATTTGGCTCTTGGTGCAGACAAAGTCGCACTTAAAGCCACTCACTTTGATTCAGTGCAATTTAAAGTGAATTCAACTTTATTCAGTAACTCACTCAGTGCTGCTGTCATCAATCATTGGCACATAATGGGGATCTGCTAATAGGGAGTACCTAATAAAAAAGCTCTTATCTTAGAAACCTTTGACGTCTGAATCTGGTTGGTGAGCGGATGAGGACAACAGGAACAGATACACACAGGTCAACCAGGCGCTAACAGGCTAATGATGCTAATTAACGCTCTGCCGTCTCTTTAGCATAACAAAAATGCAAATTTCTTTAATTTTTACCCTCTACTTGGAGTAGCGACTGCCAAAAATGTCAAAACGAACGTGTGTAAATGATGTCTGGCTAAATGTCGGGTCGCACTGACATTTAATAGTGTGAAATTTTGCATTGTAACAGCCTGAATCAGTGGATTCGCTAGTGAGAAACTCTTCAACTTACTGACCGAAAGCAAGCCATCCAGACAGAGCTAACCCTTGGAGGAACGAAGAGTCTAAAATGTAAATATACTGTCCCATTAGCGACCTAGCTAACAAACGTGCTAACTGACGGCTAGAAAACTAGCTAGCTCATAGAGCATTTATTCCCTCTCTTTAGTAAATATTTATTGAACTAAATGATGTACAATCTTGAGAATAAAATGACAGGGGACAGAAAAAATCTCAGAGAGCAACCGTGACTGACTAGCACTAGCATGTTCCTGGCTAGGAAGAGTGTGCCAGCTACAGTAGTTTACCAACTAGCCCTGAGTGAAGTCACTACACCATCAGTCTGAGATGTACGCATGAGTTTCTGGCGTGACCAGGCCTAAGGAAAAATATGCAAAATTTTGGTTCATAGACAGTTTAGACAACTATGTACCGCGCTAGCATGTTGTCACTGCTAAGCCCAGTTTCTCTGTGTGTATCTGCAGTTTTAGAAGAAGAAAACAACGCAGTATGAATAACAGACATTAGCTTAAAACCCATAACAACAAATCTTCAACTACTATTAACAAATGGTTTAACAAATTGCTGTACTGTACAAGCCCCGATAACATTTAGGCGAGGCTGCAGAAGAAAACTGATTGAAAAATACAAAGATACTTGAGAAGATTCGCCTTTAAATCTCCCACTGATTGGACAAACGTAGACACAGACAGCGAATGAAGGGGGTGGAGAGGAGGTCGGTCGTAAAGGTATTGTCTGAAACAACTGCTCTGCGCACACAAAACACACACACACACACAAGTGCTTCCACACACACACCAAACAAACATTTGTCCCCTCCTAAGTGCTCCCAAGTTGCCGTTGCAGGCGTATGGTAACCCAGAGAGGACAAAATAGCACCAGTATGAAATAAAGCTAATTCTGTCGCAGAGACTCTCACAAGCAGTCAGACGGGTTCAGTCCGACTGAAAACCAGAGGTAGGATTTCCTCAATCCCCTCTTCTCTCCTCCTCCATCTTTTCTTTCCATCTTTCTCTATTCGCTCTCCTGAAAAATCACTCCATCAATTAAACCACAAATTAGACAGTATAACAGAAAGAACCCCCCCCCCCCCCACACACACACACACACACGCAAGTTGTTTCAGACAAACAACGAACAGCTAGGATGACCTCTTCCCCACCGTATCCTTCCATCCCTCCATCCTCTGTTCGGTAATCTTCTCCTCCTCTTTCCAACTTGGTTTTTTTTGGTGTCGGTTGGTTATCTTGCCGTCTGTCTGTCTCTTAGTCGTTTTAGCGTGATTAAGTCATTCCTCCGTCCATCTGAACGCTCCTCTTGTGTCGTTTTCTTCTGCTGTTTGTTTGTCGCTTTTGGCACTCTGCTTCCCCCCCCCTGACTGGATTACATAAACTGCATCTGAATAGAGTGAAAAAGAGTGAAAAAACACTATTTTTTTAATCATTTTACCAGTAGCAATTCCTACAGGGAATTTACATAGACTAAAACAGGGTCAGTTATCAGGACAAGAAATCAGAAAAACAAAAGCTACACAAATAAATATCGACTTCCTCGACATTTTTTCTTTAACTTTTACCAATTGCTTTGCTCTACATAATTAATACGTATAACTGTACGACTGCTTTGAGTCAGGCTTGGGGGTGTGCACTGATCCTGCAAGAGCCAACAATACCAGACAGCTGACCTGGGCACCGGGCATGGGTGTGAAGGGGTTGGTGGGTCTGAGAACAGGCTGGTTGTACATCATCGGCTGAGGAGCCATCACTGGTACTCCGCCCATCTGACCCATCTGGGGAGGGACCTAGAGAGAGAGATGGACACAAAAACATAAAAGGAATGAAAAATACGAACGGCCATGTTCAACAAACAAAAACAAGACAGACAGAAAAAAAAATTGGATGAGGAGAAAGAGAGAAAGGTGGGAAGGAATAGGTAGAGAGAACGTAGTTACTTGTGGGCACTTCATAGAAATAAAGCTAGAAAACAGAGTAAAAAAAACAATTCGGTAACAAATTAGTCCTTATCAAGCTTTTATCAGTTTTATACAAGAGGGAATTCGATATATTTTGGGTTTGAACCGTTAGTCAGACAGGACATTTGACGAAATCTCATGAGATTTTTTTTTAACTCGTTTCGGCCATTTCATAGAGCAAAAAATATATTTTATATCATATCATATTATACATTTTATCAAGAACTTAATCAACAATGAAAATTGTTAGATGCAGCCCTAATCTGCATGTACACGAGTAAAAATGGGTCCGACGGTATGTACATGAACGGTATGTTTTGAAACTCACCATTCCATACACAGGCACTTGCGGTGTGGTCATGGGAAAAGCCATGGGAGCTGGAGCCTGGAAGACAAGCGAAAACCAGGAAATCAACTTAAAGCAGGCGGGAAAAAAGCAGAGGAGGCTGCCAACATGACAGAAAACGCACCAGGGTCAAACTAGTGTGAAAAAAAGGAAAAGAAAACAAGAACCTTAATCCAATTTTAGTATCTTTAATTTCTGACGAGCGTCTCATCCGTCTCGATTAGACATGTCTGACTCTGAACACAATAAATGAAAACCACACAGTCCAACGTACGTGCAAGGAGAATACATTTGATGCTGATAAAGTGTGTGCACATTCGGAGTGCGACAACACAGCACGCAGCAGAGGTACTTAGTGGAGTCCCACTGGGAGCAATCATTACCACGGCTTTAAAAGGGGTGGAAAGCGTTTAGCCCTGCCCTCCTTACTTCACAAATCAAATCCACTACGGCTGAATGGGCCTCAAATTCAACGCGACAGGCAATTTGTAGCCGTTGTTTACCACTAACGCGCATCCTCAAGAAAGCGGCCGATTTCCGCTCGACACGTCGGTACATTACAGTATGGCATCATGTCCGGGGGGAAAATCAGTTTACAAGATGAGAGGTGAAGATGCAGCGCTGGGTGCACGAGAGAGTCCAATCTATGGCACATACACGAGTATTAATATTCACAGATGTTAGGCGAGTTATCCATCGCCTGCAGTCGTTTCACAGTTTGTAGAGTTTGCAGAGGAAGGCACTCCGGCAGCTTCTCTCAAATATAATAAGGATGTACATTTCTCAGTGGGATTTGGGAACACCTGCAAACATGACAGGATAATACCAGCGTGTTTTTTCCACCCCCTCACTATCACATTTAATTGTAGAGTATTTGCTGCAGTCAGAAGTTGTGACTGCTTGTTGTGCTGCAGGTCGGCCTGCTCACCTGGAGGCCAGTGGGCTGAAACAGAAACATGTTGCTGCCTTCACAGACCTCATCCGTCATTGTAAATGAAACAACAGTTATTTTCCTTAGCATGACTTCACAGCGCCTCAGTCATTGCAGAGGTACTAGAAGTACTTCCTCTCTGCCAGAGTTGGAAGTCTCTCCAGCTGGAGTATGTAACAGTGCACAGAATAGTGCTAAAATATTTCCATTACACACAGTAATTAGCTGTGTGAAATCATATATTGCCTTTGCAGTCTTACGTCAAATGATGGATTATATTAATTAAGGGAATACAAATAGTAGGTTTAGCCTTATTAATGGGGTAAATGATAACACTGGCGTTATCCTTTAATTGCCACTTGCGCTACGACGCATTGATCAATGTTTTAAACAAATAGGTTGTTACATGCTGGTTGGTTTATAAAAAGCTCAGTTTTCAACATGCAAAAACTCTTCATACAAAGAGTCAAACAAAACGAGATTTGCTAAATTCTCACCTTCACGCACAAATGCATACAGAGAGCAAATCACACATTTAGTCCTCAGAGTTTTGAGTTCCACTGCATTTTCTCTCGTTTTTACATGTTATATATTACCACGGCTTAATGTATTTTATAAGGTTGATGTCTCTACTGTTTGGTGCCTTCAATAAAAGCTTCTTTTTTTTTTTTTTTTTAAATGTTTATCTGCTTACATTGTGGCAAATTGCCATAATTTAAAGTATACCGATTTAGCTATTAACAGTGTACAATGTACTCAAGGATGTACGGACAACAATCACTGGATTGAAGTGCTGGAGTTAAAGGGATTTGGTGTTGCTATGTGAGATATAAAGGCTTTCTCATATAAAGAACATGTAAGCTTCAAGGGTATTTTAAAAGAGGGGAAAGGAGTCTCTGCCAAGAGATCTAAAGCAAAAAAGTTTCTGGTCGGGTCAGGTGAACCAGTGAACTGATCTCAGGAGTTAATCAATATGATTTATCGAGTATCTGCTTTTTCATTCATGCCTCCAGGGAGCAGGCTTTGAAAGTTGATCATAACCATTGATCACTCGGATCTCTCGTAGCAGCAGAGCTGGCCAGCAGCCAGAGAGGGGGAGAAAAAAAAAGAAGAATCCAATTGCAGCGAAAAGACTTGATTTACCCGTCAGATACGTTTATTGCTCACTTAGTAATACACTAGTGGCTTGGCGGTTTCAGTATGAGAAACCATGATTAAAGACTTAACCGACTTCTGCACCTGGACGAAGCAGTAAACCATCTGTCTTGGATTTTGACTCGTCTGTCTGTACAGAATGACAGCGGACATCACTTTTTTTTTTGATGTCTGAGAGAAAAACAGAACAGGTGAGACACTGTTTATGCACCACTACACCTTCTCTGCCAGTATCTTTGCCCATCTGTCTTTCAGCTCAGCTCTCAGCCTCCGACGCATCATGCTTTACATTCATCTGTTTTTCTGTATTTTATGTATTTCTGCATGTTTATGCTCAACCTCCCATCGCTCTTTTTGTCTCAAAGGTGCCTCCCCTCCTTCCCTGCCTGCCTGCCTGCATATTCAATCTTCTGCCTTTTTTCTCCGTCTTTAATCCCAAGTTTGAGCGATTCAAAGCTGAGCCTCTGCTACTCCCTTTGCCATCTCCCCCCGAAAAAGGCGACCCTCTACTTTCTACGCTTTCCCTGCAACATTCAGACGTCTGATCTTAAAATGACCTGAACAGTTAAGTCAAGGTTAAATAAGTAGAGGGCTATGCAGGATTTCTGGTTGGCATTTTAAGCATCAAGCGAGCACATTCCGCTGCAACTTTGCCCTTCTGGTGAGAATCTCAGATGTGGGAGTTTCACTTATCATGCGTGATGCATGACAGTCTATTTATTCGCTGCTCTGCTACCAGTGATGTTATATATTACTGCCACATGCCGCTATGACTTATTAAGTTGTTTTTTTTCTCATGGAGGCTATTTTTTGCTGTCAGGAACAATATATTTTCTTTCTCAAGGACAGTAATGAGCAGTTCTATTAATATTTCCGCCATCTAAGCTTTATTTGTTCATGGTCAAAGCGGGTGCATTTTCTTGCCTTTGCTTGTCTTGCTAAATGTGGTTTTAAGGCAGGATTCAGTTCACTGCTGACCACACAATGTAGGGACTTTTGTACCATATACGTAGGAGGGAAAGATATTTTCTGTTTGTTTTGCTGAGAAAACAATAACTTCATTTTTTATTATTGTGCTACTGAATTAATCCCATTAGGCAATTTCTGTTTTTCCTCCCTTTCCTTGTCAGTGAGAGTCAATAACATAAAATTTGCTGGTTCAGTTTTACTTTCACAAGCCTGTCAAGAAGAATGTCAATAGGTCGTTTTGCCATGTTTAGCTTGTCAACACATGGTGCTGGTTTTGAGGATTGAAAAACGAATTGAAAAACGGTTTATTTGCCAAGTACGTATTCACATACAAGGAATTTGCTGTGGTGTATTGGTGCATACAGGGATTAACAACATAAATACAAAGAATAGAAATAGAAATCATCAACATAGAAGAAGTAAATGTATAAAATTATAAACAGTAGAAACAATATGCACAGTATCTTATTTACATGTGTGTGCAAAGTGTGGACAAGTGTGCAAGATAAAGTCCGGAGTTTAGTGTCAATGGGGGTCTCTGGCCTTGTTGATGCAGCTGCAGAGGGGAAGAAACTGTTCTTATGGCGTGAGGTTTTGGTCCTGATGGACCGCAGCCTCTTGCCAGAGGGGAGTGTCTCAAAGAGCTCGTCTCCAGGGTGGGAGGGGTCGGCCACGATCTTATCTGCACGCCTTAGGGTGCCAAACCCAACAGCGTGTTAAGTCTGTATCTCAATACTTTCTCCCTAGCCTGTCTGTGGCACTTAATCCCATGTTCAATCATTCCTTCTACAAGTGAAAATCTTTAAAAATGTGTCATAAAATATGTATCAGTAATTTCCTTAAACACTGTAGTTTTGAGCAAATGTTACTTAACCAGGATTACTGCACTAGGCAGCATTTTGCAGCAGCAGGACAGTGTATGATGGGCTGACTGTAAATAAACTGCAGTGTGTGTGTGTGTGTGTGTGTGTACAGTAATGTGACGAAAAACATGTCACCCACCGCAAAAGCAAGGATCACTGATTTTTTTTAATAGTTTCTGGACAAATATGGAGGTCTATGTCACAGAGGATTAGGGGATATCAGGCGTTTGGATCCACAGGCAATACTTTCAATTCAATGCAATTTGTTTTGTTGACAATAAGGAAATCACCAGACTTATAGTTTTAAGGCAAAAACCTGATCTTTAAAAGAGGCTCTCAAAGGAAAGCAGTAGGGGAGGAGAAGTAGCACCCTGTTTTGATTTCAGATCATATGGCGTTAGCACAGAGGAGAGGAAGTTATTTGCAGAAATTGGGTAAGAAGAAAATATGGAGTGCTTTTAAAACTGGAATTACCGCCGCCTCAGGGTTGTATGGCTACGCGCACCAGTGAAGTTGCAGTTTCCATCCACGTCTGTCCAGACTCATAATAATATATGTAGTGACTGACAGAGAGCTCGGCCACATGGTGCAACAACAATCACCTGAAGCTCAATGTCAAGATCAAAGAGCTTGTGGTGGACTACAATGCTTCGAATATGGATGTTGCTGCGGAGAAGCTCTGAATTCTGAAACATGGATTTTTCAAACACACGTTCAACCCGGCAGCACAGACGATCTATACAACCAGCACAGTTTGTCTCAAAGTTTGTCATAATTAACGTATGAATTCTTGAGTTTTAACTAAAAATGTGTTTAAAAGGTCACAGTGACCAGTTCATCCTCGAGTCCAAGTGAATGTTTGTGCCAAATTTGAAGAAATTCCTTAAAAGCGTTCCTGAGACATTATGTTCATAACAGTAGGACAGATGTGAGGTCACAGTGACCTTTGACCACTAAATTCTAATCAGTTCATCCTTGGGTCCAAGTGGACATTTGTGGCACATTTGAATACATTTTCTCAAAGCATTCCTGAGATATCGCGTTCACAAGAATGGGACAGTTGGTCGGACAGACGTACGTATGCACGGACAGACGGACAACCCCATAGCATAATACCTCTGGCAACAGCTATCGCCGGTGCGAAGGCATAACAAGTATTCCCAAAGAACATAAGAAAGAAAGAGGTGACAGAGAGAGAGATGAAGAGGAAAACAGCGAGAGGGAAGGTTGAAAGCACACTGTAGAAGCCACTGAGCAGCTTGGTAAGACTTGTTTTACTAAACATGGAAAAGTACTTACATAACTAGTATAGAACATTCCATTCTGCATCAGGACGCAACAAGGAAAAAGACAGAGAAGAAGACAGACAGAGGGGAAAGATGGAGAAGGAAGGTGGTATAGAAAGAAAGAGACACAAATGACAGAGAGAGGATGAGAGGAAGTGACAACGTGAGGGTAAATCCAAGAAAATGAGAAGATGATCAAAGAGGGGAGCAAAGGGAAGGTATGATGAGGTAGAGACGAAGAGAAGGAGAGAGAGGTAAAGAAAGGGTTGGAGGAGTGAGAGGGAGGATGGGAGAAGTACAAAAAGAAAGAAAGATGGGAAGAAAAAGAGGAAGAATGAAAGAAGACAACAGAAAACAGCAAGAGGGGAAGGAGGTGAGGAAAAATATGTGAGAAAAATAAGACAGACAGGGGGAAAAGGCATGGAAAGACAAAAAGACAGCGTGACAGTAAATAAAAGAGAGAACCACAACGTAGGCAAAGATGGAGGACCAACAGCAACAAGTAAAGGAAATAAAAATGGAGAAAAAACAATCAGGGGTCAAAATACGTACCAGCAGATGTCAAAGGCAGTGTAGTGAAAAACAGGACGAGCAGATGACAACGCAAAACAAGAGACGCGATAAAACAGAACACGAGCGAAGACGGGAAGGAAGACGAGTGGATGACGGTGCAAAAAAAAACGGACAGAAGAAATGCATGAAGAGGACGAGCGGGTCAGGAAAGGAGAGATGAGAGAGAGAGAATGACGGCAGGGGTGAAGAGGGAAAGAAAGAAGAGAGAAGAAACAGGAGAGCAAGAGTGTAAAAAAATACGGACATGGGGGGGGGAGAGAGGAAGAGGAAGGTTAGTGACAGTTTTGTCCTCGTCAGCCAGAAATTGCTGTCCAGAGATCATGAGGACAATCAGGAGCTGCCAAGATCAGCACACACACACACAGCATGCACAGGCCGCATCAAGTCAATACACACACATACACTATATAAATGGGACACGACAAAGTACAAAACATTCACATGCACACAAAGTCCTGTGTTCAGTGAGTGCACTGCAACAATTTTTCATTAGCAACGTGTCTGCAAGTTTCATTCAGTCTTTCCGAGGTCCACACGAAATACTGACGAACTAACTTTGCATCGGAAATTGCCATTAAAGTGAAAAGCGGCCTGTCCTGGACCGTTACAGGAATAGTCTGACATTGTGGGAAACGTGCTTAACGTATTTGCTTTCTGGTGGGAGTGTCAGATGAGCAGATCGATACCACTCTCATGTCCAGTAGGCAGGTTTTGTTACCATTTGAGAGAGCCGAGCTAACCAGTCTTCGTGCTAAGTTAAGCTAACTGGTAGTGCTGGTTGTAGCTAGGAAATAGTCTGGCATATAACCTGCCGTAAATTTTTGAATTCTTGTTTTTATACTTTCAGTTTATGTGTATATTAAAACGATGAGCTATAACATGTTAACTTGTGAGCTTTAGAGGAGCTTGTTGGTGTATTTTAACAATTTTGTACAGAGCCAGGCTAGCCGTTTCCCCCAATTTCAAGGCTTTGTGCTAAGCTAAGCTAAGCTAAGCTTAGCAGCTGCTGGCTAGAGCCCTACATTTAATGGACAGACATGAGAGTGTTATTGATTTGTCAAGAAAGCTAATAAGCATACTTCCCAAAATGACAAAATATTCCTTTAACACAATCCAATAAGAAACGTTAATATCTTTACAAACTGAATTTAACACTTAATTTAACCTTTGAAAAGCCAGAATCTAGCCCATGAAACACTTTTTGAAGATGGATGGATCCACATTAAGGATAATTCTGGTCTATCGCAACTTACTTTTTATCTCATTTCTCTAGATTTTGCAGTCATTTCTTGTAAAAGCGACATCGTTAAAAAATCACATGTGTAAGAAACGTGAGCATTCACACAGGCAGACAGACAGATCGTAAACAAGCCGATTATCTAAACCAATTTATTTGGAGAGAAAACGGAAAGTGAGCAAAGCCGAAAACATTGGTAATAATACTTAATCGCACAGGAAACATGTGGTAAATAACAGTCGTTTAAAGTTGAACCAGGAGGGCGGTGTGTGCAACGTGTAATTAACTGAAATCATCTTACAGTTCGCCTTCGTTTTCTCTTCCAAATAAGTTTGGTTTACCTGCAAGTATGATCACTTTACAGCTCATGTTTCTGACCTTCCAAATTTCTTATTAAGCCGTCGTCCTCATCATATTTCAGCAATCAACATGGCTAGTTCAATGTTAATATTACTGATGGGAAGAATAACTACAAAAAATAAGATCCTAGCTGCAATAAACTGGAATCATCCCATGAGACACTTTGATTGATTATATTAGGGGCAGATTCTCAGGTTGTACAGTCACTGCAGCGCATTCTGCCCCCGTATGTGTGTTTCTGTCTCCTCACCACATGTTGTACAGGCATGGGCTGTGGGGCCATGGGCGCGGGGCTCCACTGCGTGGTCGTCATGGTCTTATTCTGCCAGTTTTGGCCTCCAGTCAGCTTCTTCTCTCCAGGCTGGCTCCAATGCATCTCTGGCCTGAGGGGGACAACCACAAGCAACCAAATGAACACACTGTCGGGCTTTTTGTTGTTTTTGCATTTACACTCGCTCTAAATTTCTCAAACGACACTGAAACTTTGATTTGGAGGGGAGAAAATGTAATGTTTTGACTTGCAGATCCTACTTTCTTTAGACTTTCTTTTATTTTTTTATATTCCCTGTGAGACGCATCACGAATTTTAAAGACAAGAACAGGATTCTTCCTTATAACACTCTACCGAAGGAATTTGGCACAAACCTGAGCATGACTTAAAAGTTGTACGTTGGCAGTCTGGCAACAGTAGCTATAACATCTAACAGGAAGGTGTATTTGTTTTGCCACTTGATAAATCCTACAAGCACAACACAAAGGTATCACCACAACTCAAGACACTTACTTCTTGGCTGGGGTCCCACCAAACTGCAGATCTGAAGAGGGATACAACCACAAAGAAACCGAGTGATCATAGTTGAAAGAGTAAATGAAAGACAAGTAGGCAGGTATTTCAGCCTTGGATACCGTTTTTCTCTCTGATTTTTCTTCACCTTTGCTCTCTTATATAATTCTTTCACTAGTTTTTAACATTCAGATGTGTTTAATCTAAGTTCTTCATGAAAGGGAGAGTAAACTTTGCAAGCTAATGATTACAGATTCCAACAAAGTAGTTGATATTATGGACTGAGTGAATGGTTCACTGTCAAAAAATGAGAGCAAGGAAAAGAAAAAGGCAAAATGTTGCCTGTGAAAGTGGAAGGTGCGTTAGCCATAGGTCTTTTAGTGCAGTATACGTCTTTGTAAAAACATTCGGCTATGAGTGCACATGCATCTGGACACTCACTGCCCACGAGGTTGGCCAGAGAGGAGTCGAGGTCATTGGCGAGCAGCTTTCCTCCAGGATGGATGGCCATTTGAGGAGGAGGAAGAGGAGGAAGTGCAGCGTGTGTGTGAATTGTAGGCTTCAAGAGGTCGCCTAGAGCATCAAAACCTGAAAGAGAAATTAAATCGAACACGTACATAAGCTGAGAAAAAACACATTACATTTTTGATAAGTTGGGCTGGAAACAACTTACTTTACAGACAGAAATGAACACATGGGGGTTAGTGCACCATACAGACACATAGACATAAAGAAAAGCAATGAAATACAAAAATATATCTGATTAGATATACACTGAGGACTACATTGAATCAAAATAATTTAATTTGTTGGGAAACACAGAGTTGACCATTCAACCCCCTACCTGAACATTGATCACAAGCTTGTCAAGCATTGGATTTCTCTACACGTTTAAGAAAAATACTGAACATTTAAAGAGTTTTGAACTAACTAGCTAACTAACAAACTAACTAGCTAACTAACAAACTAGCTAACTAAACCTATAATTCCCGGGAGTAGCTAACTACATTATTTTGTGTAGTTAGAGGTTACATTAAAAAAAAACTGTGTTGAAGCTGGTCATGGATGCTAATATATCAGAGTTTAAGGTAACATTAGCATCTCTGTCCTGCATTGCATTTTGGGGGAAATTTAGACTCCCAGCTTCCTATGGCTGAAAGCCAAACACGTTAGTCAGCCCTAATTATAAAAGCATTTTTCTTTTGCGGCCCAAAAAATAAAGGCTTTTCTCAACCAACTCCCGGAGATAACGTTAGCTTAAACGGCTAGCTTGGTACAGGTTGTCATTTCAGCCAGGAAAATCAGTTGTTGCAAAGTAGAAATGAGGAGCCTCACTGGAGAGAACCCACTGTTTCAAAAAAAAAATTATAAAGAATTTCAACTGGTAAACTGCAGAAGTGCTGTGAGAAAATATATACGTAGCTTGACAGATGTAGCAAACTAGGGCGGGGCTTCGTGAGCCCTCAAAAGCTCGAGATGATGAAAGTTAAAGAACTGAAGCAACTGATTTCCAAGTAATCCTGAATCTAATGAGAGCCGACTCAACTTTCAGCCTAATTTTCCAAACTTTTCAAAAAATGTCCGCTCACACTTCGACCACTTTAATGAAGCAGTGCCGTTTTGATCTGAGAATATTGCTGAGCTGTACATACTTAATATGAAGCTCGATCTCACTGCTAGCCTTGCTGTTAATTGAATTCCACCTGCCCTATATTTTACACTTACCTACATGGACGGATATTCCTGTTAAAAGAAGATATACTCTACCCACACTATACTCTTTTTTTAAACTGGCGTACAGCAGCCTCATTCTATCCGCAAAGAGCCTATAATCCCTGACTCAGTAGCTTGCAGCACTTGTTCCAGATGATTGATTTATCTGTTGGTAGCCGTCATGTATACACTCCGACTCCGAACAGTGATTAGTTTTTAACATGTCTGTGTATTTGTCTATGTAAATGACAGAGTAATTTCCTGTGTTGGTGTGCATGTGTGTGAGAGAGTGAGTGCCTGCTTTAACAACTCCTCATGTCAGCACTCATTCAGCTAATGGCTCTGTATTACTCTGCTGGTCGAGACCTGGAGGTGTGACAGTGTATGTGTTTTTATGTGTGTGTGTATTTGGTGGAATTCGAAAAAGGGGCATTAAAAGCAAAAATTAATGCATGACCCTCATGATTTTTTACATAATCGTATGTATGAGTGGGAATTCAACACCTGCTCCTTGACTTATCGTTTACTCACTTCATCCTGTCACCTTCAGGGGTTCAAAAAAAAAAAAATCAATACCAGGAGACAAATTACAGAAATAAATGGGGGCAAGGCGACAATATGAAGCTGGAAAGAAGCAGAAGAATGAGAAAATGCAAATGCGAGACGACCACTGTAAACATACATTGCTGCCTGCAAAACACAGCGGAGTAGGAAAAAGGAAAAAATAAAAGAAAGGCAGCTGATGGTGGGGAAAAGGGAGGGAGGAATAATATTTAGTTAGGAAGCGGTGTGTAGGTCTGACAGTGGTGCTGACACAAGAGATTCAGAAAACACTTTTCCTGCTAGCATGGCAGAGGAGAAGAAACAAGAGGCAGGAGGAAAACCTGACAGAGACTGAAAAGAATTGTAAAAGAGAGGAAGAAGAAAGTTTCAGAAGATGAAATGAAGGGGACAATAGAGGAAAAAAGAAATATATTTTTTCCCACTATCTTTTCAATTTTCTTGTCTCCAACTTCTCTCCAATTGTCTCAATTTCTTTTGTCGCTACAGTGATAAAACACTTTGGCCATGCGGGTGATTTTTTGTTTCTTAAACCACCGTGTCAGTATAAAGCCCCTGAATTAAACTGAACCAAGAGAGCAACTGAAGAGAGGCCGAGATTAAGTGAAAAAAGAAACAAGGCCTCTCAGTAGATCACACACACTACGGGGAGGAGGGAAGATGAAGAAAACAGGGGAGGAGGGAATTGGGAGGTGGAAGAGGAGGAGGAGAAGGAGCACTGAGAGTGCTGTATTGAACTGGGAGGATAATGCTATCAGTGTTAGCTTAGGTGTTTCAGCAGAGGATTTGACAGTCAATAGAGTTTAAGATCAAAGGGAAGGAAGGAAGTAAATCCATGTCAAGGGTTTAATTCCTAAAAACTAGGAGGGAGAAATCTGCTACTTACTTCTAAATGTGACAGAAAATTCAAAAGGTTGGATTATCTAAAGCCGTTTTCAGACGTGGAATACGCAACACCGCTGGCTTCATCTATTGGTTGAAAGCTTTTAGTCATTCAGACATTAAAATCCATCACTGTTGTAGCCTGTGACGTAACTGAGAATGTCTTCTTCCATGATACATGTCCGAACAAAGCTCCCTCTCGCTCACCAGGTGCCAAAATATTGTGCAAAATTGTGGATCTTGTTGTCCTTTCGTATCTGAAAACCGTGAGACACTTCAAATTCATGTTGCTATTGGAACCAATATGCGATTAGAGAATGCTGAAAGCAACATGGTCCTTAGGATTTCATTGTTTAGAGCTAGTTTGTATTATAACAGAAAAATGTAAGATTAGGCGGTTGCTTCACTCTAACACAAACCTTTTAGCGCTTCAATGCATCGGATTTTATAATTAATACATTTATTACATGGGAGAAGATTTATATCATGCCTTTAAATTTGAGGATACTCTGGTGCTTGTTCAGACTGTCAGAAAGAGTGTAACATTTTTAGCATTATAGTATCATTAGTTTGGTTTTAATTTCTATAACCCTTTTTTTTTTTTGTTTTACTTTAATGTGTTAACAGAGAAGAAGGTTGACCATGAGCAAAAACACTGAAGAAACCAGAGGTGACACAAGCACATGAATAGAAAGATTTGGCTCAAAATGAAATATGAAAATAAAAACAACAATCTACAAAGACTGTTAAAGAGACGATAGAAAACAGATATATGCACAATGAGAATTTAAGAATACATTATAACGCACAATAAATTATACGCTTCTGCCTTTTAAAAAAAACTCAACTCTTTGTGCATCAAAGCAAAAATACAGTAAGATATCAGTTGAAAGTGGACAAAACATTCTGATAAAAGAATACAGACTTTGTAGTGCAGACAGAGGGAGGAGAAGAAAAGAGAGGACTTTGAATTTTAAGGAGGGGGAAAAGAGGAGGAGGAGACCAGATGGAAAGGAGTTGCCTGGGCGATTCTTGCCTTGTGAAGTGTGATGTGGAGACGATGAGGCAAATACAGAGAAGAGAGAGATGAAATAAATGGAGGGAGGGAGGAGAGAGAATGAGCAACAACAAACAACACAGACGAGCAGGAGGAGACAGATGGGATGGAGAAAAATGGCAGACGACGTGCAAACAGACGCAGACGTGGACGCACACAGTTACAAACGCTAACAAATACAAGGACACATGTGGATGCATAGAGATACATAGAGACGCACGGGCACACACACACACACCGTACAGTAGCTGCACACACACACACACACACACAGAGACTTTTTTTTGTAAGATGCGGCCAGTCGCCCAGATGGTGCATTGGTTGTAGTAGTGGCAGTTTCAACACATGCACTATTAATAGAAGGAAGTTAGTCCGTGCAAAGCCAGAACGAAGCTGCACACTTGAGCCACAAGCCTCCAACTGTTACTCCTGAAGCAGAGCAGAAGAGATCACCGGGGTTAAACTAGATCAGACAAAGCCAGAAATTTAGCCTCGCCTAAACAGAATCTGCACTCGCGGACTCCTTTCAACATTTGAAAAAACCCCCAAAAAACCCGGCTTTATCGGGCAAATGTTTGACGAAGCGATGCTACAGCTGTACAAATGAATCTAATACTCCTAATGGTACAGTAATAATCCACCTCACAAAAAGAATTCATGCTTTCAGCCAGAAAAAATCGAATGATCTCGCCCCGTATGACAATAATGTTTTGATCAGCTCGTGAGCTTGAACGACGTGCGCTGCAGCTGCTGGTGAGAAACAGCTGGCTGATTAATCCCTGCAAATTTCCTGTGCTGCTGATTGATGGGCGGTGTCATTGTGGAAATGCGCTCAGCTAGATTAAAAATGGGCTAAATGTTATATCAACGACTATGTGCACCAAGAAAAACAAGTGATGCGGTGCCATTTTCCGAAGAAAGATTTCGATAACTCTGCTAATATCAAAGCTTGTGTCATTGCCTAAAGAAATCCCATTAATAGATCAAAACCAACAATCAAGAATCTCTCCATACTTTCCGACAGCCCTGTCCTGTACAGTACGTGGCACTCGTTCGGCCCATTAGGTCGTACTGAAGGCGTGAATCTATAAAAACGCTACATAACTGTCTAAAACAGATGTGCACTGTTGTTTTTTAACATAACTCAATCAATCTCTGTGTAAAAAGAGCTTATGACACAAACTATATCAGGCTTTGGCTACAAAAACAATACTTGATAGCGGGATCAATGCATGATTTTGGTCTTTTAATTGACAATAAGGAAAAAGTCAAGGAGAAACTCACTTATCCTTATAAACTCACTATCCTCTGCGCTCTTGCAGTTTAAACCTGCACCTCTTTCTGAACTGCTTTATGATGAAAATTATCTTTAGACGACCTCTATGGGGAGTCGCTCCCATGTGCTGTGCCTTCTTTAGAGCCGTCGATAACTCGCTGTGCCTTAAAATGATATGCTTTGCAGGAGCATCTGGGGACCCAAAAGGGTTGAGAGGCACCGAGATTGATTGTGTCAGTCGCTGAGAGGTTAAAAGAAAGTAAGTTAACAAGAGGGCTCTGAGCCAAAGTCTCAGACCTGCTACGCTTAAGGGCCATCAAGTCTTAAGCTGTTACCATAACAGGTGGGAAAACACAACAAGAGCAGCTGAAGTAGCTGGAAGGAGGGTTCCTACACATTATCATTCAAGACATCTAGACATTATTTTTTCCACTGGATTTACACATTTTTGTTGGCGCTTAAATGACGTATGCCAAAAATGTTTGAGAAATAACTGTCAAGCGTTCCTTTGTTGTTTTCGGAATAATTTTATGTCTGAAAATATCCCGTTAAAGTAAATTAAATGAGAGCAGGTCTACAGTGGAATCTGCAGACCTGTGTAGGAACCCTGAGAGAAAAGACGGGTTACTGAGGAAAATCAGGATTGGGATCAGTTAACTTTTGGCTCAATCAAAAAAAACAACAACAACCTTAAAAAGAACTGCTGAGTAATCCTAAGTAAGACCAACAGCCTCTTACGATTAGTGATAGACGTATTAGTTTCACAGGAGACGATTTCTCGATATCTAAATCAAAATCTGATCACAGCTGTGGTTGTTATCAATCAAACCTGATCTTTTTTTTTTAGTTTAACTATTAATAAGTAATACCTGCCACTATTTTTCCTGAACTTAAGCTTATTTAATCCACTTTTTTTTTTTATTGTTGTGGAGAAATAATCCAGATTTAAAGTTTCCAGAGGCTTTAAATTTGATCTTTTCCATTCTCGAGTTTCTTGAAAATGCAACTGAATCAAAAGTTAACTGATCCCCTCAGTCTCTGGGCTGTGAACTTGAGTTGTAGAGTTATTGTATTGTACCGTTATTGGAATCTATATGCAAAAAGGACAGAACAGGCTATGCTTAAAAAAAATAAATAAAAAAAAAAGCTACACACCCACGCAGTGGCAGGAACAAGCACAAGCTGCTGGAACTAGTCAGAGGGTTAGTTAAATGCTATGCTTGCGCTGCAGGCAAAGCCAAATGGTTTCTCAGTCTGGCTCCGTCTGGACGGTCAGACAGAACGAGCTTTACCGGCTGGAGATTGTGAGCCGTTGTTACTGGGCGTGGCCTTATTTCCAAACACGGCATCGAAATCTACGGTCATGGCTGCGGCAGTCTGCTGCAGAGGCTGGCTCTCCATTCCTGAGGGATGCAGTTAAATATGACCGATTAAAACCCAGCATGGATGTTTAAACTGCACGAGAACACTGTTGGACTAGCTTTATCTGACTTTAAAAAAAAAAGAAGCAAATATATACATCAGATTGTGATTTAGCTTGGATTGGCATTATGGTTTTGCTCTAGTAAGGATTCCAGCACCTCCCGCTACACTAATCCCATTAGATTAGGAACATGGATGTTACAGTCTCCAGCGCACTGTCATTGTTGTTGCTTAGTAACTTGGATTTCTGTCGGGAATGTCAGGCTTTCAGGGACGAGTTAAGCCTGTGCACGAGGAAACCCACTGATGCACCTTTTGTCTTCATCCACATCCCTGTTGGGGATTAGGGCTTGAAGGCTCGGAGAGCGGCTGTCGTTGTGGGTTCCACAGGACAAGACAGTATAACACAATGTCTTTTAATAAACATGGTACAACTGAACCTTTCAGGAGATATAATAGTTCATAAAGAGAGCTAGGCTAGCCGGTTCCCTGTTTCCAGTCTTTGTGTGAAGCTAGACTGACTGTGGCTTCATGCTTAACAGATAAGAGAGTCAATCAATCATATCAAAAATAAAATATAAAGCAAATTTCCCACAATGTCCAACTCTTCCTTTTATTCTACTCCCCGACTGAACATTTCATCAGCGTTTCTGTCGTTTACAGCCTTAGACGTTTACTGAAGATAAGCACCCAGTGTGTTATTGAAAAGCAGAACAACCTGATATCTGAGTAGCTCCGACTCTGAAGTGTGGCCAAACTCTTTATGGCTTCAGTTTAATCCCCCGTCACAAAGCCTGTAATACGTCTCACTAACAGTTCTTCCAGATCCATCTTCGCGCTGCACGCTGTTGCTCAGAATTCGTACCGCAGCTACATGGAGGAGATCGCGTTTGAATCTCAGCTGACATTCCTCTGACGGTTTTATGATTGAGCTGCTCAAAGTGTAAACTGTGTGAGTATTTGCAATCACAACTCCTGCCCCTAAAACTTCGTTACAGAAGTCTCCGGCTGGGTCATGCAACATTAGTTTTTTAAAGAAAAGGAGGGAATGATGGTGGGTGTGTGAATGGTTTACAGAAAAAACCAAAACAAGTGAATGGCTCGACAGATGGGATGACTGGCCAGAGGGGAGACGTTTTGCTCAGACATAAATTGGGTGGTGCTCATCTTTATGCGTGTCCCTGCGGTTGCCTTCATATATATGTATATAGTGCAGGTGTGTAGGTACCATACCTCCCCAGGCACTGTTGGCGGTGGAGATTGAAGGAGTGCTCTGCACAGCGGGGATGAAGGCCGGCTGAAGATCAAACAGGTCACTATTCAGATTGGGCACACTGAGGAGCAAAACAGTACAAAAGGAGTGAAGTGAAGGAGAGAGTGGTGGACGAGAAAGTGGGAGAAGGAGAGTGGAAAACGTCAGCGAGAGACGGAGAGAAACAAAATACAGAGGTATGGAAAAACAGATGAGAGAGAGCATTAATATTTAATCAATCACACAGAAATAGCTAAAGTCACCACTGAAAGTGTTCATTTGTCACAGACAGAGAACAATCCTCGCTCTCTAAAGAGCTGTAAAAACTTCCACCGAGCAATAAAACAGTTAGGAGCAGTAAATTCACAGCGTGCAGCAGTGTGCGCATGTTGAGTATAAATTCTGTACTGCTCCTCAACAATAAACAGTTTTACTTAGTAACTCTATTACAGCTGGAATCAGCCGGCGATGTTATACAAGCCACTGTTCTGTTGGAGAAGACATCTAAAGCCGATTTAAGTGCACCCTGACTTAACGTACGGTAAATTCAAGTGGCGATAGGCAACCTTTCAAAAGTCTGTTAAGCTTTTCATTTTATTACGTTTTATCTTCAATATGTCTAAAGTTATACTCCTCAAGAATTTCATGAATCCCAATCCAACATTTGATACTTTATGATGGTTTTTGTGTTTTTCCTGCAATAGCCATTCGATGTATTTTACGTGCAGTAAATAGTTCTCTGATGTAGTTTTCACCGTCAGTGGCTTCTGTGTGCAATCCAGCGTTACAGTTTATATTCTCATCTCATTGATATTAGTCTGTTGCACCGTTCACTCTCCTAACGCAGCATCAGAGCCGTATTAATAAGTTACTCCTAATGCGAGCTGAGCTTTTCTAACGCTGCTACTTCACATTAAAACCTTTCAACAATCGGTGGCTTTTACTGTAAATCAGTCACGTGGGAACATTTGTATTTGTCACCCAGGACTGCGCTGATTGCAACTGTTCGTCAAAAGTACATCTAGAAAAGATGCCGTATTGTTTTCGTTATCTCTTTCTGGGCTCATTATTCAATTACCTCAAAAATGTAGAGACCTCAAGCTGGATTAAAAAGGTGAAAATCGAACTGTCAAACATTTGGGCTAACTGTTGTTGTTTTTTCTGCACGCACCTGTTGGCAGACAGCGTGGAGGTAAACAACTCTGGGTTTTGTGTGATGTGGTTGTTGTTGGCGCTGCCTATCGACTGGCTGCTGGGGGAGGCGGAGGGAGGAGTCTGCATGCTGATCTCCTTCAGACGCTGGTCCTGGGAGACACGCATAAACAGAAAAACACCACAGTGGGATCGGGAAGACAATGGTTAAACAGTCATTTCCCGCTGGAAATGAATACAAAGTTTTGTTCACAGTGAACTCAAATCCTGGACGATGACAGACACATTCTCCGGCATGCACGGTCGCACTTTACGGCGCGCACAAAGAGAAATGCGCACGAATATTCTCTCACGGAGGAAACACTCAGAGTTCATACAGCTAACCACTTTTTGGAGAACCTTGTCGAGCATCTCATCGCAGTCATGCCAAATGTCATGGGTCATGATTAAAATATGAAGAAAGCAATTTAAATCCGTGTGCTTTGGTGATATTCAAGTAGTTCCTGGCTTTAAATTGAAAATTAAAAACCAGGCCTGCGTCTAACTGAATTCCCAAAGTCAGTTTATTGCTTGGTTTTGCCTTCCAAGGTTACCTGGTGGTGGTGTGGGATTGAGCATACACAATTTAATGACAGGTAATTTGTTTGAAGCACTTTAAAACTAATTATATGGTTTCCAGCACTGTTTTGTTGTGATGCTGAAAGAAATCCTCAGCCTCATCTCAAACAGAGCTGCCATGATTACCTGATTAGTCGAAAAGAAAATGTAGCTGCCGTCTGATTTGATCCTCGTCAAACATTTGCTGGTTGCGGCTTCTTAATTGTAAGGATTTGCTGCTTTTCTTTGCTATTTGTATAGTAAGTGAGAGGTCTTTGGGTTTTAGACTCGTGGTTGGACACAAGCAGCAATTTTGAAGACGACAATTTGGGCTCTGGGAAATTGTGACGAGCATTTTCCACCTTTTATAGACGATTAATTATGAAGATAATCGGCAGTCGATTATGAAAATAATCGTTAGTTGCAGTCCAGATCTCCGTCCTGCTAAGAACCAGGTGCTGCTAAAAGGCAGACTATTGTTCTCTCTGGTGACAGATACACAAACAGCAACAGCCTAAGTCAAGATGAAACCAGCTACTTGTTTCCAGTTGATTCATTGTGATTAAATCAAGACATAAGAAGCAAATCATATCACGCAAACACCGCCAATATGTGCCAGTTAACCAAGCACGTCTCCGGCTGCTCTCAGGTAAGACACGTACCGGGATGACACAGAAAAACGTCATAAAAAAGTTATTTCACCTGCTGATCCAAGATCAACACTGCAGTACTTTGAAGGAGCTCCAACACATTTGCAGGTTTAAAAACTCCTCACTTTCGTTTCTGCGTGAATTTGAACATTCTGCTTCGGGGTCAGTTTCATGCATGCTGGTTAATCTGACAATGAACAACTCTCACTCTGTAATTTAGGATGGTGCTACAAGACATCAAATCTGAACATTGTAGTTACGATTTAAGTATTAATCTAAAGGAAAAAAATGTATTTAATCTGGTGTAAGTAATCAATAGTGTTTCTCTGTGCAGTTTATATAACAGATTCAACATGCCTGCACTGTTTTTATATAATCCCATAAGTGACTACATTGAATTTTATTGCTTTATTGATAGATTTTATCATTATTGCCATTTTATTGCTTATTTCTTGCGCTTCTATTCCATCTGCCTATATTTCCCACTGGGTCGTATTACTTTTACTGCTGCCATGACCTAATATCCCCACAGGGATCAGTGCATGCGTGTCTTATCATGTGGGAACATGTACTGGGGAAAAAAACTGAGAATATGAACCATTTGGTAGACAAGAAAAGCAATTTACAGAACAACAACCGTGTATTTTTTTAGGATCGATTGCTACAGTGGGAATGGAAATGCTGCCTCTCACAGTGTCTATTTTATTTGCACATCACCATTCATTTACACAACCTCTTCCACCTTTAAAGGAATTTGGACTTCAAGCCGATTAATAAACAGAACCTCCCGCTGCACCAGCCGCAGCCAGGCAAAGTCCTCTTCATTCATATTCTGACAATGTAGCGAGGAACAAATGGGAACTGCTGTTATTGTTTGGGCTAAGGCCCCAGCTGGACGGTAGCTGAGTGTGTAAGTGTTTTTGTATGATGTGTTGAGACCATATGGACACCAGAGCGCACAGACAGCTGGACTAGAGTATTTGGACGACCCCTGCTCACCCCGGCTCTCGCACTCTGCTTCTTACTGCGTTATGTTCTCATTCCCGTTATCTTCCCTCTCCTTTCCAACTAAACCCAAAGGTAATCAGTGGACCTTGGCAAAAACGGGGCAAGCAAGGGCACAGAGTAAACAGCACGCTAAAATCCAATCAACTGCGCACACAAACAAACACACTAAGACACACTGGCAGCACATGCAGCACCTAATCTGCCCGGATATACACATGCTTCATATACACACAGATCAACAAAGCTTATGGAGGGCAACACTTCTAGAAACGTACTGGGTCTTCTCTGCCAGGGTTTAAGCATGCTTAACATGCACACACACTCAAACCGAGCCACTGTGTGCCTGTTTTGTAGCTTCGCTGCTCTTACTCAATTACAACTTGCTGTAAGGCGGGACTCCCGGGGCTGGAGCAAGAAATGTCAACACATTTTACACTTGATTTTTTTCTATTGCTCGGCTCGGAACTCACCAAACGGCAAAGTTTGCCGGGCAATCTATTAGCAGTCTTCAGCAACAACAACATGGGATTTTCACAGCACAGCAACGTGGAGTACTCTACATAGAGACTGGACATGTTCGTGTTAACAATTTGTGCCGTCTGTCAGGGCTCAAGCGTTATGCAGTTGCTGCAGATTTAAGGTTTATTGTGGCTCTGCTAGCACAGTCACAGAGGGGTGTTAAATCTAGGGCAACGACTGCAGTTACACTTGTCATTTTGAGCCGTTTTTTTTTTTTTTTTTTTGTGATGCGATTCTTTAGTTCAGATAACCTTAGATCAGATCCCTGTATAGTATGCAGGCTAAGTGACAGCCTGAAAGTGACGACTGTTCTTCCCCCGTTTGTGTCACACTCTTCCTAACAATTATACAGCTTTATAAAGAGTTTGATAGCTAGCGTGCCTGGATTTGTAGATGTGATACGACTGAATTTTGTTGCTTTAAGTTCCCAATGGCGGGAATAAAGTCAAGTCAATTTTATTCTCATAGAACCAATTCACAGCAAGTTATCTCAGTTGGTCTGTACCATGCTCTGATTCACAGAGACCCAACATTCCCCCATAAAGGGATCACTATCATTTCATTTCACTATCAGTTGTGTGATGATGAATTAAATTGAATCATGAACAAAATATTTTAGGATCAGACATCAGAATGCCTTTAATTGGTCCAATTTCTTTTTCCAGGATTCAGAATTCACAAACAAGAAATGTGACTTTGGTTCTCTCGTGTGCTTAAACACAGTGCAAACAAAAACACAGAGGGTGAATATTTGCACAGACATACAGTTAAACACAGATAAAAAGCTAGACACGGATAAACAATGCGGTTTGTCAAACAGCATTTTCTTTATTATTACTATCACTAAAACATTGGCTGTGGCGTTAACGACCCCATTAAAAGAGGTGTGAACATTAGATCTGTGGATATCCTGTCTGGATGAGGAAGAACACATTGTAAATGATTGGACTTTATGCATTTAAAGCCATGTACAGGTGTTGAGGAGTGCGACTGTTAATAAACGCTCCCGGCCGCGTTTATGCCCGTGAGATGCTGCTGAGACGCTGAGTCGGTGCAGACAGCTGCATAGATTAAAATGAGTGTCAATCTGTCTAGACACGAGGTAACGCAGAGCAGAAGGCTTTCACTTACACATTGACGTATCCAAATACAGATCACATGTTAATACGAGCTGTGAATGGGGACCTAAATAAAAAAAAATGCACCCCTCACAAACCCTGTTACATGTAGGACTTTGTAGCAGCTGAGAGCTACTTGAATCAGAGTAAGAGGGGACGAAAGGGGGCCAGCTCCAACTACCAGACCTGCTGGCACTTCAGTCTGACCCCCTGATTCAGAGGTGACGTCAAAAAAATCTGTTACCTTGAGAGCCTGCAATCTGGCCTGTTCCTCCTCTAAGGCCTGCTGCTTCTCCTTCTCGTCCATGCGGCTGAAGGACATGCCGGTAGAGGAGAGAGAAGAGACGGCGCTGGACAAGGTGGACGCTCTGCGAGACGTGAGACAGATTTAAGTATTCCTTCTTTTTCTCTCAGTTTTGGAGTGGCGTCATAGGTTTCAAGAACATCTGATGTAATTAAGATGTCTACCTGGTGTCTGCATTCAATTCCTTGGTCTTCTTGCCCTCCAGGGAGGCCAGGTGCTGCTCCAAAGCCTCCAGGAGGCTGCTGGGGGCCTTAGAGAGACAAAAGTATGAGAAAAGGGTAAGGAGAAAGAAATTCAGTTCACTTTTTTTCTCTCCCATATGTACAAAATAAAAGAGACCTTCCCGCACACACACACACACACGCACGCTAACACAGCACCCAGAGTTAGTTGGTCTCACAGGAAGGTAAAAGAGTGCATCAGGCTCCAAGAATAGCCATGGCAACATGCAGCAAACTCTCACACTGTTGGCAGGAGACTCAAAGGAGAGAGAGAACAAAGGAGGAGGCTGAAAAACAAAAGAGCGAGGAAAAAAGGTGGAGAGGTCGAGCGACTCCTCCTGACTTCACATGAGACAGACAGCGATAATTTCTGTCGTTTCTTTCTTTCTTTTTCACCATTAACTTCCCTTTTGCTGTGTTTTGCCTCTTTTGTTTCGCTTATCTTATGGTGTCCCTCGCGCTGTGATGTCCCGTCATACTCGCACAATGAGTGCCACGACAAACCAAATCTCTACACATGCATTCCACGTGGGGATTGAGATTAAGCTCTAATCTTTTAATTTTTTTTTTTTTTAAATCTTTTCTTAATTACATGTCCAGAAAAACAAGTGAGGCCAAGAGTCTCTAAAACGTTATTTGTTGTAAGACGACATGAAAGGCAGCTGCATTCAAATTTAAGCTCGCCGCTTCTGGAGGGCCAGTTAATGAGCAGGTTACTTGGGGATTGTTGCTACACTACTACAGAATTCACACAATTCAGCTGCAAATGCAAGTTCAGCTCCAATTGTTCACATTGCACAACACTTTGTCTTCGCTGCTCGTTAGGTGCCTCATTAATGCTCAAAAACCATGGGAAACAAGAGGCGAAATGTGAGACACAGCTGCATAGTGTCTAATGGGATGTTGTCTTACGCACATCTACAAGTTAACACGCAGGCGGAAAAGAAGAAGAAGGAGAAGAAGAAAAAAAGAGTTCAGCTCTCTTTTGGCTGAGGAGAGGAAATTCTTCCACTGAGAAAATATGACAACGTCACGTCTGTCTCTCCATCCAGAAGAATGTACAGTGTTCTGTCAGTAGGGCTGCAGACGTGCATGCAAACACACAGAGACACATTTGTGAGCGTTTTGGCTTCGGAGCTCTTTTACGGCTGGCTAGACAGCGGGTTCTTGCCAAACTGTTGCCGGGTTGTTAAAGAAACAGCGACTCGCACAAGAAAAAGACACCATCTTTAACTGCCAGCAGGTCTGAATGGGTGAAAAAGGCGACCTTGTGTATGCCCAGTCAATATTAGCTCTGACACACACAAACACGCACACTCTCTCTGCAGGGTGTCTCCTCATCTTTTCACTGTCTTTCTTCACACATATTGTGAGTGTTACCTCGCTTTCATCTAAAGACGTTTGGGTGTTACTGCTGACCTTGGAAGATGTAGAAAAAAAAAAGTCATCACCGACGAAAATAAGAAAAGAGAGAATCCCTCCTTTCTCCTCTCTCGTGCTTCCTTTTTTTTTTTTTTTTTAAATCACAGTGATCAGACGGTAATGATCGGGTTATTCAGTATTAAAGCACCTCCGCCATGCATGCTGGAGCAGCAATGATGTTGTGCGTGACAAATAAGAAATAAACAACATCTAAGGAGGAGGGTGGAATTTGAATGAGCGAGTCAAAACCCGGCGCAGGGATTCTTTCATGCAGATGAAGACGGAGGGGCGGAGGGGTGAAGCCTCATTTTCTATTCATGAGGTTTCATGGCCTTTTGCTTGTCATGCCGGAGCTGTGTGTGTGTGTGCAGCTTCACGTGTGTGTGTGTGTGTGTGTGTGTGTGTGTGTGTGTGTGTGTGTGTGT
>JBBPCS010000878.1:10814380-10826728 GCA_037974645.1 Hollardia meadi | reverse complement strand
TGTGTGTGTGTGTGTGTGTGTGTGTGTGTGTGTGTGTGTGTGTGTGTGTGTGTGTGTGTGTGTGTGTTTGTCTCACCTGTCCATACCACTGTTATGTTGGGCAGCAGGTCCTCTCCGACAGTCTGCAGGTAAGGAGACTTTGATACACTGGGAGAACACAGAGAACCACAATACTCTACAGGAAGAAAAGAAGAGAGCTATATTTCATCATTGAGTTTCATGGATGGGTAATAAAAACTGCACATCTCAAATTTTGCAAGTTCTGTTGACCACAAACATTGCAGTTCAATTCAGTTTAGCAATCCTACCTGTAGGACAGAATAGGAAGACGGGTGGTTCACCCAAGAACCGATAGACCTCATTGGTTACAGTGACCTGAGCATGGGCGAATGAAGAGAAGGCCTCGCTGTCGGCCTGACACATAGAGTGATCGATGTCATCAAACAGAATGGCAAATGCCTGGCAACCCAGGTCTGACACCTGGAGAGAGAGTCAAGCTTTGTGTTTGAGAGAGAAAAAGAAAGAAACAGAGGCTCAAATCATGAAACATTACATGCCTGTAGTATTGGTTATCCTATACCTGTCTCAGCTTGCGTTTGAGTAGTGTCAGGTCACAGGAAGAAGAGAAGACGATGTCCTGACCAGGAGACAGGGCGTAAACAAACCTCAGGCCTCTCGACTGGGCCTCCACTATGAGAGTACGCAGCTGACCTGAGAGAAGGAGTGGAGAGGAAAATCTTGAAATTTTAAATGAGACAAAAATTTATGAGATGTTAAATTACAATTAAAGATGCCTCAGAACGATAAACATCACCCAACTCTTCATATCATATCATTGTGTCTCACTTTTATGTATCTCTACGGGAATTCAGTTTGGCTCTAAATGACCATACTGTTTTCTTATGTATGATAAAAACATATATAATCTAATGGCGAAAAGGCCTTTTCTATTTGGGGAATCATCCATCCATTATCTAACACCGCTTATCCTATGCAGGGTCATGGGGGGCTGGAGCCTATCCTATCCCAGCTGACATTGGGTGAGAGGCAGGGTACACCCTGTGCCAGCCGGTCGCCAGTTCATCACAGGCTGACATATAGAGACATAGAGACTGAAAGACTTAAGACTCAAACTTTATTGTATTGTAGTTTGTGTCTTGTATTGTTCTGTCTGTACTTTCTTGTTGAGTTCTGAGTTGCGTGTTCTTTATGTATGTATTCATTGTTGAGTTTTATGTATTTTAAATGTCCATTAAGGGCCAAGCACTGCAAATTAGCTAGTGAATGCACTGGTGTGTGGCATCTGTTCCTGCTGCATACTTGTCCCTATACAAATAAATATTAAATAAATAAATAAGCTCAGTAGATGATGATGCACATGTGGGCGAATAAATGGCTGAATAGGCAGATTGACAGATGGATGAATTGGATGTTCTTACCCTCCTCTTCTGGAGAATAGACTTCTCTCCACAACAGTCTGTGTTTTAGGTCATCTTTTGGACCATACAGGTACGTGTTCAACCCCCAATTCTGCATCCTGGCACAGACAGACATAGACAGAGGAAGCATGTAGATGAAACATGTTACTGAAGTGCAAGTTTCAGTCATTTCCCTGCTAAATCTCTAAGACTACAAGAAAAGACTACATTTAGTGTATAAAATAAACCTTTTTCACTTTTCCATCACCAATGTTTTATCTGCAACCATTTTTTGCAACATTTTTTAAAGGTTTAAAAAGATTTTTCAATTATTAGATTTTTCAAATTTTGACTTAAGTTGTTTTTGTTTTTATTTTAATTGGGTTTACTCTTTATATTCTTGTAAAATTTCAGGTATAACAAGCAGAGTTTAAAATCCAACACACCTGTCTATAAAAGACTTTTTAGAGTGCAAGGACTTTGCAGCTCCTCGTTATATTCTGCAAATATTTTTGAAAAAGCTATGAAAATATCGTCTATTACTTTGTATATTTATCTGTTATATATATTTTAGCCATCTTTTCTACAGTTTGAAGCCATAGCTTTAGCTTTGTCAAGAATGGTACAAGCCTGGAGAGAGACATGAGCTGTTGAGACAGAGGAGAGTACAGAAGTAGAAAAAAACAACAAGCAGCAAGAAAATAGACCCACTGCATTGATTGTGGGGCTCCACGGCTGCCTCAATTACAGGAAATGACCTCTTGTATCATAAATAGAGCACAATACTAGAAATGAAACAATCTGCATCTCACACACACACACACACACACACACACACACACACACACACACACACACACACACACACACACACACACACACCTCTCTCTCTCTATCTCTTTGGACGTGGACCAGCTCTTGTCTTCCTTGTCATTTGTGGGTGGACTTTCACTCTCTCCCTGTTTCATTTCCTGGACAGATGGTACATAAGTCGCCTCCACAAAGCTGCAACCTACCTCCCTCAAAGACACAATCACACACACATGCACATACGCACACACTCACATACGGTACACACATCCACAGCTTTACTCTGCCAAAGTTACACAACACTCAGAGTATGAATTTTGCCTGCACCCCGCACTTGAGTCTAAAAAAGCTGATCTACATTTATAAACCTGAAGCCCACACACTCAGCTGCTGCCACATTGACAAAGTTTTGGAAGTCATAGTCATTCTCATTGTCTCTTCATGAAGCAGTGAAGGCCTGTTCAACAAAGTGTTTGCCAGTTGCTGCCTCCGTGTAGTCTACGTGCATCATAAAGCATATATCGCCTGAAAATAAATAGAAGTTTAGGGACTCCTGTATAGTGACTTGATCATGTTTACTGAATGATTTGGTGCATATATTGAACTGCAGTGAAAAGCAGAGAGCAGAGGGAACAAATTATCTCCGGGGACTTAGTTGGCTGTCACTATTGGCTGTTGTACTACAAAACTGTGTCACAGATCCCAACAGGCATTAATGCTGATCCTCTCTTTTGTAAGATGTGTCATCTAGAGTTAATTGGTTCCCTATAACTACAAGGTGTACAGATGTGGTAATATACAGCAAATGTACATGAAAAGAGAATGGCACATCCTTCATTTGTGCATTTATTTTATATACAGTATGACACACTGTTGTTCCATTACCGGTGTATTCATTTTTAATTTTTGATGAGTGGTCTATTGCTTTCAATGGGTTTTTTGCACATGGAAATGATCTTTTGGCATTTTACTGTAGTTCAATGTTCACTTAAATAACTGTTGTAGCAGTCTCAATAAGGGTTAGGGCTAGGAACCTCCTGCCTTGATATTGGATTACTGTCTCTTAAGGCACTCATACTGTATAGAACATTTGATTATCCTGAATGTTTTTACCTGGTTTAAATGGCTTTTGTCTACAGTTTTTATGTTGCTTGCAAAAGAGAGCCTATTGTGGCACTACACTGGTATCGCTCCACACTCTGTGGCCAACACCTAAAGAGTGTGGTTGTGCTGAGCAGCTCCCTGGTGTGAAGGTCTCTACATGGAAAAAAAATACTGCCGCTACACCGCCTATTCACTACTTTGCAGACTCTGGCTCCAAAAGACGTCACCAGCGCAAGATGGTAGCACTCGTATCCGGGATATTTTGGCTTATTATACTAACTATCTAACTAACTAACTAATTGTATTATACTAACATTTGCTAATTAGCACTAAACACAAAATAGTTTACAGCTGAGACTGAGCTCCGTTTTGGCCTAGAAGTATAATTTATAGATGTAGGAATTAAGACCTCTCCAAAGTTAGATCAAACTTATTACAATTCAACCTGTACCAAATTTCATGGCAATCCATCAAATACCTCTTCATATATTTTACTTAAAACCACAACCACATCAAGAAAGAAAAGTCAGGGGAACACCAAAGTCACTCTAGCCTTTCACTATAACACTATAACTATGTTGTATCTGCCCACTCTCTCCCCTTCCTGTCATACATGGCTGAGCCTCAGAACTGAGGATGAGCCTGCCCTTTGCCACTGAGTCATTCTGCGTCACTGATTTTTCTCAGGTCTGCCTGGCACTGAAATAAAGGGCAAGCAACTGGGTTCAGCCCACAGGCGTCCGGTCAGTAGCTCCTGAGCTCACGCTATTCATGTGAAGAAGAACAACAACACTAAAACATCCCCTCTGACCATGTTAACAAGACATGTGACACTGTGACTTGTGTGTCTCACATACAAACAGCCGATGCAAGCTTGCAGACATCAGGGTCGTTACAAGCTTCTTTAAAGAGTGATGAAGAAGAATGACAGCCTTACCATTGGAAGAGAACTTTCCTCTGATCCATAGACCAAGGCCTCCCATAGAAACCTGCAGAGGAAAAATAAAAATGAAATGAGTGCATTCATGTCAGATACGCATGACCATTGACATGATACTGCTAGAGTATTGATTAGTTTTATAAGGGGCATCCAAGGGACATGCTTCCATAACTGATCTGTTTATAGGCTTTAATGGTTGAATGAAAATTCTTTGTGATGTATTACTTTTCTTGTATATTGAACAGTAAGTAAAAGCAAGTACACTGTGTAATCTCAGAGACTGTGTTATTCCTGATAAATGCTGATATCTTTGCTACAAATTTCCCACATGTACATTATGATGAAAATGCACCATTGCATTCCATAACATATACCATAATGGTGCTTTTTATTATTTTCTAGTTCCCAGCTCTGCAGTAATTAATCACACACTGGATAACTACCAGCTAGTGGACACTATCTGCAGACATTACAGCCACAGAACTGTATGGGCACATAAAAGGATGTGAGCTCTTCCACCCCTTACTTGGTCACATTCCCTCTGTGTTTGGCAGAGGCATAATTCATCTCCAGCTACACCCACCATCACATTTTCTATTTTTAGAAATGGGAGCATCTCCAGTGTTCCTCTACCTCCTTTGTTTTGTTTTTTTCAATGAATCTGCAATGTGTGTGAGTGTGTGTGTGCACATGTGTGTGTACGGTAAGTGGGTCATTTTGAGAAGTAAATCAGATCCAGTGAAACTCCAGACTGCTTTCTCCTGCATGCGTGGGGGATGTAAATGTTCGTGTGCAATGTGTATGACATATGTACCTGTGTGCATGTGTGTGCTCCACACTAAGCCAGACCCAATTACTGACTCTGTTGGATGCCACCACATGGGACTGAGAAACACTTGTGTTTAAGGGGTTCCAAGAATTAGTAATAGGCTGTGCATGAGTGTGTTTCTGCGTGTTCTCCAGCTACATGGTCTGTCATATCATTACGATATGAAATCCCAACATCCAAAAGGGCTGTGAAACCAGACAGAGCATAGAGGTGGGAAGTTGGATGAACATGAAAGTGAACAGTCAACAATCATCACTTAGGAAGCAAAAATGCCAAACATATTTGCTGGTTCCACCATCTAAGATATGTGAATTTTTCTGTTTTATATTACTGTGAACTGGATATTTTGTGGTTTTGGACTGGTGGTCGGACAAAGCAAAACATTTAAAGACGTCACCTCTGGCTCTGTTCATTTTTCCCTATTATCTGAGACAGACTTATTTACTCAACTAATTAAAAATAATCCATGGAATATTTGTTAGTTGTAGCAATAAAACAGACTTTATTTACTGTGTCTTGTTAACCTTCCCTTATGTATTTAAGTCAATGTGCTCCCCTCTTTCTTTGCCAGTTTGTCATGTTATATAGTGTGCCTTGAGTCCAGCGCCTCCCATGTGTCTTGCCTCTTTGTTTTTTTGGACTTGCTTTTGGACTTTGTATTTTTGCCTCAGCTCTTATCTTGGATTTGTTTGCTTCTGTTGGATAATTCTGATTTTCACCTAGTAAGCCTTTTTGTCCTCAGTTATTAATAAATTTATTTAAAGAGAACCTGCTCTGCCAGCTATGTCTGCACTTGGGTCCAAACCCCCTGCTTCCTAGTGTTTCTGGCACAGACCGTGACAGTGTTGTGGTTATCTCCTTGTCTTATCCTCATCAGCATCAGTATCATCACCTTAAACCCACTTCCAACATCATCTGTACTCTTCATTGGTTTTCTTTCACCGAGGCCTTCATACTGTCCTCTTCTTTATTGTTTCTTTCATTGTCTCATCATTACCATCATCACTATCATCATTATTACAGTGTTCTTCCTCACATCCTCTGTCACAGCATCTCCCATCATCACCATCACTACTGTCATATCACCCCGACAAACATCAGCATCACATTCTTCAGTCATAGGCCTACCATCTTAATAATCATGTTCACCTTCACCATTATTGTCATTAGCCTATCATCATCTTCATTACCACTAGCCTTATTCATAATATTTCCTTTCCTGAGGCTACAGCCTTTGAACCAGATGGTATTGAAGGCTTTTCACTGCCTGCTCTTTGATCTCCACTTCAAGCCTGACTGATCACCAGCACATCATCTCATAAAGACTTTTACATCCTTCCAACGTCAGGTTCATACACATATTAGCACTCCCACGCGCCCCTTCACCTACAGTAGGGAGCAAACAATGCTGAAATCTAGGTCAAACGGTTGACTATTCAAGACCATCCCCTCGAGGTAAGAAAAAAAAATCACACGATCTGACAGGAGGTCAGTTATGAAGTCGGCCGCTCTTACCTTCCACCACCCCACAAAGAAACTGCTTCCTCTCCTCCATCCTGACCTCGGCACCGCTGCTTCCCTCCGCTTCCAGTCGGCCCCTCACAAGCGAGGGATGACGAGATGCTCTCCCCGTCTGTCAGCTTAGATACCGGCGATGTTCTTCATGCTTTTCCTCGATCTGTCTCCACCTCCTCCTCCTCTCCCTCTCCTCTCTACATCACTGGGCTCTCGTGCTGCGTTCAGGTGCTCAGCGGAAGTTCTTGCTTTCAACTCTACGCCGTCTGCTGTCACGTGCTCTAAACTGTGTGAAATCAGACATGATGATCATCGGCCCCAAAATCCCTCACGAAAATCACTCACGACCTCTGTCTCATTGACAATTCAACCTAGGAGTTACTCTGGACAGCAACCTCTCATCGACGCCCATCACTTTCCTTCTCCACAGCCGAAACCTTGATCCATGCATTCATCTCATCCAGAATTGATAACTACAACAGCATCCTTCATCACATCATCCAAAATCCTAAATGAACTTCAGTAGCCTACATCCAGAACTCTGCTGCTCGTCACCTCACCCACATCACCCCTGTCCTCCAGAACCTCCACTGGCTCCCTGTCCCATAGCGGATTAAATTTAAAGTTCTCCTCTTCACATACAAAGCTCTACAAAACCAGGCCCCATCATACCTCACCGAACTACTCCACCACCACACTCCTATTAATTACTAATCAAATGTATTATTATTATTATTATTTATTATTATTATTTATGGCAGACATTTTTAACATGGCAAGCACATGTAAGGCATTTAGATGAGTCACTTCCTACTTTCTCTTACTATATCTATGACTGTCTCACTCGCCTAGCTGACACGAAATGGAATAGAGCCACCCTTAATGCTATTAATAAACTACAGTAATTGCGCCTGCGCATTTCCTGTTGTGAGCGAGGCCTTTTGTCTATTATGAGCCGCTGGGGGCAGAAGAACTGAAGAGACAAGCTAGCCTCTAACCGCCACCATTGAACACATACCCAACTAACATAGAACAATATCAATATCTTGTTGAAGTTGTGTTTCTGGCTACCTGACAAATGTAAGTCCAATATTCACTGCACAGGCTCTGTTTAAGTAAATTCCTTGAAAAAATATCTCGGTTTTCAGCTTAATGTACGTTAACATTAGCAGTTTGGCTTTAATGTTACCACTCCACCTGCTAGCTTAGTTAACATTAGTTGCTAAGTTTGTCAGCGTTTATTGCTGGGAAGGTAACTTGGTGTTACTATAGTGGGTTTATTTCTATAACTAAGCGTTCCCGTTCACATTAACCATTACATTGCATTCAGAGTTAATATAAAAATATGCTCTTACTATATAAATTAATGTTAATGTAGCGTTATATGGCCAGTAATGTTAGGCTACTGGCTTGTCAACTAAAAACTTTTTTTGTGACAATTAACATGATAATTAGCTAGCATTTAAGATAAGACATACTGTTAACGCTAAATGTAGCTATAATTGGTTGAAACAGTGTATTTAGAAATCACGCTACATCTTCACAATTTCTTCCCTGTGACGGGCGTCCTATATCCCAACTAGTTTTCCACCAAGACACTGCCGAGTTGCTACCTGTAACCCTAGTGCATTTTTTCTATTGTCGTTTCATTGTTTTTCCACATAATTCCGATTTTTCCGTTAGCCATGAAGGCAGCATCTGCCTCCTCTTCTAGACTCCGTTCTGCACAGGCGCAACCAAGATAAGCAAGGTGAGTCTCTCTCTCCCTCTCTCTCTCTCTACACCGGTGCTCCATGAGAGGGTGAACTGATAGTTGGTCAGGTTCATTTCCAATAGTGGAAACCTGGTCAGTGTAGATTCAAGTTTTCATAAATACTCAAAATAAGCTTTAAAAAAAGCACTTATTTACCAGGTCTGCCTACTGAAAAGGAAAAAAAATAGTTATATTTATAAAAAATTGTTTTCTTTAAGTAATATCAGTACTCTCAGCTGCAGGCATTCATGGGAATGGGACCTTAAAATTGCAATAACTGATCACCAATGGTTTTTTCATAGGAAAACGAAGGCTCTATTTACAGGAAGAGGCATTGTTCTCCCCGGTCACTTTCCCGAGGTAACAATGGAACAAATGGAATAAGTGTGGAAACTCTACCCTGCAAAAGGAAAATAACCCCGCTGATGGAGAAAGCAAAAAAGCAGAGTGATCAGAAAAAGAGCCAATGGATGGATATTCACTCGAAGGAAAGCACTCTGGTATGTGTCAAAATCTGTTCCCCCATCAATATGTGTTTCCTCTTCCCACCGGGGCTTGAAAGAGTTCAAAACCGATATTCCTTCTACTAAATCAGTAAGTAACAAGACCAGCCTACTTATTAATACAACCAGGTGTTTACTCTGCCTTTATCATAGCACTGAGACCAGTACCAGAGTTTCTATGTCTAATTGAAATTCTTACAGTTGCTTTTGCTTTGGGCAATAGCCTGGCTGCTAACAGTAGCCATGTTGCTAACGCTGTCTTTACAGCTGCAGCTCCAACAATAATACTTGGAAATGCTAGGGGGAGGAAAATTGTCTAGGGTCTGAGGAGAGTCAACAGTGACCTACGTACACTTAGCATGGTTATACTATTCACTATTTGAAGTCTGAAAAACTTGTGTGCATTGTGTCTTGACTTATGCTATATAGATGAGTGCTAAAACCAGAGGATGCCCCCAAGCAAGTAACTTAGGGAAGAAGTGATATAACTGAGTTCCTGCCGGATGTGAAGGTATTTATGCCTTTTACCGGATGTACTGACAAAATGTGTGTACATGCTTACAAAACCTTCTCTAAACAAGTTTTTTTTAAATGGCCGCATGATTTGATTTGATTTGTTATTATTGTGTACCACCTTGTAAACTTGCTATGTTTGTATCGGCAAAATAAATGTCTTAGTTTGAGCAACAGAGACATCCAGTAGGATTAAAGATAGTAGAATGTATTCAGGATTTCACAAGAAGATAAAAATGATTTAGAAGGTTCCTTATAAAGGCATCAAACAATATTTATACCTTCTCAGTACTTGTCTAAGTTGACAACATTTAGGCAGGAATCTGAACTGGCAATGCTCAAGATTTCTGACCTTCAAAAGTTCCTTGCTAAAAAAAATAATAAATTAATGAAGAGAGCTCAACCAAAAAACATGTATTTATTCCCTCATTTATATCAAGTGCTCTACAATGAGATACTCTGTACACTACTATTTTGGCATTTATGTCTTTCATTCTGTATCTTTGAGTGTGTCTGTCGTAATGAGTGTATCAGGACCCGAATCAGCAGGTTCTAGCTACTTTATCAAAGCTGCAGAAGGACTTGGCCCACAAGCAGCATGAGTGGACCCCCCTGGTTGTCCAGGCCAGCTTGCTCTCAAAGGAGCAGGAGGGGAGAACAACACAAAGAGGGTGAGTACAGAAGAGACAGAGGAAATTAATACCACATTAAGACAACATTAGGATGCAGGGTGCTTTGTTGCCTTTGCAAACCATTGTTCAGTCAAATTAAACCCCACAAGACAGTGAATCCCCTCAAACTTAGGGGAATCTGGTGGCTGACCTTGTCCACTGACCTCCTACTTTATGAGAGTAGGAGAGGGGGGACTCTCCTCATGTCACACTGACAGAAGCTGATACTGAAGATGTGTTCACAGTTACAGACAATCTTAGACACCAAATTACATACAGTATGCCACATCAGATTATGCAGAATAACTTAATGTGCACACTGGGGAGTGATAGTGATTATGACACAGACAGTTACCCTAAATTATCATTAAACTGTGAAAATACAGAAATCGAGAGTCCCATACAGACTTGCTACTAAAAGTTATGTACACATAATAATAATATGTTGGTGGTAAATTGATCAAGAATTATAGTTGTTTTCCACAAATTGTGACCAATGGAGAAAACGACTATGTTCCTTTAAAATTTAAAAAGCATCAAAATTATTTAACACGAAAACTGATACAATGTTACATAAAATTTCAAATTCAGAGGACTAATAATGCTAACTATGTACAGTTTGACGTAAGGCCAGAAAATACCTTTGGTCCTTCATACCTGTAACAAATTGACAGGGAGAAATCCCATGGCATTGTTGGCATCTGCTTCCTTGAAGCGAAGCACTTATTACATTGAGAGAGAGAGAAACAGCACTTTAATCCTGACTTCACACAGGTCTTTTCAACAATGTGAGAAGAACAACTTAGGTAAGTAAGAAATTGTTCTCTTACTATAAGGCTATTATTACATTTGTAAAGAGGAAGCTATGCACTAAGTGTTAGTTTATGAAATTTTAGTAAGATTTAGGGACTGAAAGTAATGCTATTTTAAAAAAACTAAGACTAAATAGTGAGCATTAATTATGTGCAAATTTACTTGACACAATTTCGATAATGTGATTCTATTTATACAAAAAATGTGATGGGTGAAAATTTAAATGTGATTTTTCTTCTATTAAGACATACTTAAATGTATAACACAAAATGCTCAAAAGTAAAGTACAAGTGTGCATAAAGTCAACCAATGACATTAATGGAATTTATTCATGAGAACCAGTTATGTTTAATGACAAAAAACACAGCTCTATGCTATGTGGTGTGACAAAGGAGGATAGGCACAGAGTTAAACAGGTTGGGTTTAACCTCATCTGCATTCCTTATAATCAGTGCATTTCAAAGTAGAAAATGAAGACATTAAATTGTCAAGTCAAACTTTTACTTCCTCATTCCTACACCGAGGTGTCCTCGCTACACCCATGATTAAGGACTTACACGCTAACATTCTCAGCAGCTGAGAAACACTGAACATCAACCAAGTACTTAGTTGTCGTGCAAGCACCACATAGTACCTGACAGTGAGGGGCTGGCCTGTATTTTTAAGTAAGAAGAGGTTAAAGAGATGGTAAGTGGAATCAATCAACTGTACCATATTTTGCAGGGTAGTGTATTGGGCATCTATGTACTGGCATATATCCAAGCTCATATAAAAGACTAATGAAGTTGGTTTACACATTTAAGAAGGAATTAATTAACATTATGTATTTTTTAATGCATTTTTTCAAAGATTTAACTCATGGATTATGGACTGGTCATCTTTGTCCTCGCAGGTTGGTGCTTCTTGTTTGATTATCCTGCCTTTTTGTCTTTTTAAAGCCTCTGCAACTTAAGCTGTGTGTATTGGGTGGACATGAGACAAAGACGACAACTTTTAAGACCAAAATTGCATAAGATGTCTGTAATAGTAGAATTAATTCATCAGTTGTTTTATACAACACACATATCACTGTGCAGATTTTAGGGCAGAAATTCCAGGTAGAGACAATCATTTTTGTACAGTTAGGCTACCTGATTTTTGATCAAAGTTATAAATGAAGATTAGGGCATAGCGTTAAGAAAGTCAATGAATAGCTATTACATTAGGGAGAGAGGGAGTTTGTACTTTATAACTGGACCTATTTTGTACACTGACACAGTCATACATATATTTCTTCACATTTACTCCTGATTTTTTACTCCAGTGCCTTAACAGTTCATATTTTCTGCTCAGCTTCTCCTTGTAGTTGAACTGCTTCGTTTTTATCCTTATGAGCTTTTTCATACTCTGCCCTGTCTACCTTGAACAAACTACAGCAGGAACTGAAGCTGTCTAGCTTGATTCCTCTGGGAGATTTTAAAGTACTTTTACGTAACATGG
>JBBPCS010000878.1:10786440-10808837 GCA_037974645.1 Hollardia meadi | reverse complement strand
TGTGTGTGTGTGTGTGTGTGTGTGTGTGTGTGTGTGTGTGTGTGTGTGTGTGTGTGTGTCTGTGTGTGTGTGTGTTTAGCACATGAATGGAGGCCAGGGTGACTACTGCTTCTCCTTCCATCTCTGACCTTCCTCCCTCTCTTCTTCTTCTCATCAGGTAAAAGTATGGAAGTGGAGGGTGGAGTCAGGAGGGCAGCCCAGACTGCTCCGCCCCGCTATGGCTCCATGTTGGAAGACACCAGAACAGAAATGGAGAAACTGTAAGTGTGTGATGTGACATTGAGCAGAACAGGAAAAAGAACTAAAGAATATTTTGGAAGTATTGAATTCCAAATCCTTCTTTCCCTAACTGGCAGGTCTGTGAGTAAATACAGAGTAATAGAACAACTCTGTAGTAGAGTACAGTTTTCTCAAAATAAATTATATCAGGGAACTGTGGTAGGCAGGTGACTCTTTACCAGTCCTGTATTTGTTCTGTTCAGCATTCTACTATCTGACTCTGACTTTTTTTCTCCTTTTCCCATCCTTACTCCTCACCCCCTTCTTGACTCCACCCTGATATCCCCCTACCCCACCACATCTCTCCCTCCCAGCAGGTCCAGTGTGACAGAGCAGGTGAGGGTTGCAGAGCTGGAGCTGACTGCCCAGGCGCTCAGAGACACACTGAGAGACAAAGAAAAAGAGATCGAGGGAACTGTGAGAGAGATCAGGAAGCAACAGGCTGACAAACTCAGGTGGCTATAGCAGAAATACCAATACTAATATTACTAACACTAATATTATGGCTACCACTGCTTGTATAACAATAATGTCAATAAACATGATAAATGATGTTTATGTTTCTGTCAGAATATCTATCAGAGAGAACGTTGATTTGATCCGTCTACAAAAGCAGCTTTCAGACAAGAGCACCGCCCTGAGAGTCACCCAGGAGAAATTCAACAACCTGCAAGAGGTTACATGTCCTTATTTGTCTTTAAAACATCAATTTCGTCTCTTGTTATTTCATAATCAGCTTAATAATTTAGACTCATTTGCAATTATCTCTGTTCACTTATTGGTCCTCAAAAGATAAATATCTTAATTTTTTGTCTACCTTCCTTCCTCCCTTCCTTCCTGCCAGGCATATGAGAATCAGCTGGAAGAGGTAAATGTCTCATCACACTAGAAGCTTAATGAATACTTCAAACAAGTAGCCTGTTGCTTTACTTAGAAATGAATTGTGTGTCACCCCAGAGTCAGAGGTCACTGCGGGAAAGTCAAGGAGCTCTGCTAGAGAGAGTGGAGGAACTGACTGAGCAGCTGAAGCAGGAGAGACAGAGAGCTCTGGTGCTGGAGGGTCAACTTACCACCTCTACCCTGTCTCTTCAAACCTTGGACAAGGTGCGCATCTGTATCTGCATGGTCAAGTCCAGACTATGACTGTGAAGTCAGTTTTGTTTTTTAAAAGATTTAATTCTTTCTCTTTCAGCTACAAGAGAGGATATCAGACCTGGAAGGAGAGAGGGATCTAATAAAAGAAAACTATGACACTCTACTAGAAAGGTAAGAGAAGTCTTCCAGGCCTTGCGAAACAAGGAACAGTCAATGAAGCCTCCTAAAATTAGATAATAAAAGACATCTAAAGTTTTTCCTTGTATTTTTATATTTACCTTTTTTTCTTTCCTAGTACTTTATCTTTGCAAAGCAACCATGATGGCCGGGTGGACAAACATAGAGAAGTGGACCAGAAGAGAGTGAAACAGGGAGAAAACAGCAGCAGGATGGACATCCAGAGACTTGAAGAGAGGCTCCAAGCAGAGAGGGAAGAGAGGGGCAGGCTGGAGCTGGAGATGGAGAAACTTAAACGAGAGAGGGCGATTTTAGAGGAGCAGAGGGAACGAGAAAGAGGTAAGAGTTTCAGCCTGTTGGTACTGCATCTGCCATCTGCTGCAGTTTGGAGTTAGTTAATGAAGACAGATTCTCCAGTAACAGAATAAAACAGTACATCACTTTACAATTCCATTTATTCATTTATGTGTCCTGTGTGGTTTAATGCAGACTTTTCTGTGATGAGAGACAAACAAGAGCATCTGGAACAGGAGGTTCTCCAGTACAGAGAGCAGGTTTCTGCTCTGCAGGACAGACTGGACTCTGTCACCAAGGTCAGAGATGAAGAACTGAATAATATGCTTCTTAACAGCTGTTCCACACATCAGTCTCTCATTTGTTATCTCTGTGCTATCCTTTTTTTTTTAACACATATCCTGACACACTTTTCATCATCACTCTCTTCTCTCTTCCAGGAGTTTGACATGAGTGTTGAGGAGCTCAGTGAAACTCTTTTGCAGATCAAGGCATTTAGGATGCAGCAGGAGAGCAGGCTGGGGCTTCCTTTTCTCTGGGCTGATGGGAAGGTGGAGGATTCACCCCGGGAGCTGGCAACCATACAGGCATCCCATGCTGAGACTGTACTGGAATTACAGAAAACCAGACACCTTCTACTGCTGGAGCACCGTATCAGTAAAGACCTGCAGGTACACACGCACATACACACGATAAACACACCTGTAAAAAACATGAACACATCACATAATTGTGATCAGCATTGATACTCGTGTCATTGTCAGTCTGTCATTTAAAAAAAAAAATTCTCTTTCCATTTTAACTGAACTTCAACCTGACTTTCCTTCCCAAGGAAGAGTTGAACACTGTCAACCAGAAGATGGAGAGAGAGAGGGAGGAGGGCAGGAAGAGGGTGGCAGAGAAAGACAAACTTTTATCAAAAAGAGCTCTCCAGATCAACACTTTACAAGGTATGAACAACAACGCGTATTTCCCTAGAGGCAAGAGAATTCAATATAATTCCTAATCAGTTATGTGCTGCCTATCACTGATTGATTGACATGCAGGAAGGGATGTCTTAACATTTGCAGATGTCTAAACAAAGTGCAACATTCAGAATCTCAAACCTTTTTATATTTCTGTTTGTACTCTAAAGCTCAGTTAAAAGAGTTGGCATACAGCCCCAGGAACTACAAACGGACCATACCAATACAGTACACGTGGCCAGCTGGAGACCAGGAGGTGATACACTCCAATGAAGATGACATGCCTTTTTCTCAGCTGAGGGCTGGGGAGTCACTGTTGGAGATCCACCTTAAGGTCCAAAAACACTCAAATGTTCTACCTGAATTTGGTGATTTTTCATCCAAAATCATGTGGATATTTCCCATGAAGCTGAAATCTGTTTTGTTTTTGTACCTTCAGGCCGCCACCTTCACCCCAGCAGGGCTTCGTATTATGGGCCGCATCCATCCAGGATGGGATGGAGGTGAAGACATTGTGACCTTCTGCACCTACAGCCTCTTGGACTTTGAAGTGCACTCCACTCCTCTGGTGTCAGGCAGCCAACCCAACTACAGCTTCACGTCCCGCTACGCTCTAACAGCCCGAGATCTTGGCAGGCTTGGAGGTCAGGGGTCAAGGGTCAGAGTGGAGCTCCACCAGGCGTTAGGAGGGGTCCGGTTTGTGACACATGGAAGCGGGCAGATGTCCCTCAGGGGTGCCATGGAAAGGAGAGGGGAGTGCATCGTTGGACATATAAATATCACAGGTGAGTAATGTATAAAGCAGCGAGAGGGAGGAGAGGAGGAGAGAGAAGGCTGAAGCATCACAGAGGCCCAGAGTCAATGTAATGTATAAAGAAAAAGTATTTGAAACTAGATTTGATGCTTCATTTCCTGCATACAGTCTACATATTGTATTGCAATGTTATTATTTATTACATAATGCATTATGTAGATAATGTTACTCTCCAACAGTTTGATAATTAAGTATCCTCCCATGTCTTAAAATCTGTCTCTCCTCAAGGCTCTGAGGGTGAAATTGTTGGCGTTGTGGATTTCTGGGTGCGCCTGTTTAGTCCTGCAGAGCCAGTAGACACTGTGTTAGAGAGAGGAGCTGACAGGAAAACAGCCACACAGAGAAGTCCTGTCCAGTTCTCTCTTGGCTGGCAAGACACTGGTCATGAGGTAAAAGAGTGATTTTTTAATCATATTTTAAAATAGTATGTAAATAAACATGACTTCAATTCCAAAAAGTTGGTGCACTGTGTAAAACATATATAAAACAGAATGTGATAGTCAATTAATAATTTTTGACACATTCTAAATTGAAAACAGCTCAAAGAAAATAAATTTAGTGTTTCACCTCAACAAGGAGATTACTACATGGGCTCAGGAACACTTTGGAAAACCGTTTTCTGCAAACACAGTTTGTTTGTGATTTATTGAATTTTTTTATTTTGATTTTACATAGTGTCCCAACTTTTTTGGAATTGGGGTTGTACATACAGTATGATGAAAGAGCACCCTGTAAGAGAGGAATGACTTGTTACCTTTTCATGAATTTAGTAATAGGTCAACTCTTTGGGTTTGTTCAGCCAAATGACAAAAACACAAAAAAAATTTTTCACAGGAGTTACATGACTATGGCAGCGGGATCCCCAATGAGTTGGTGATTATGTTGGAACGTTGTGTGGGCCTTAATACTCGTTGGCCTGGACTTTTTCCTGACGCCTACCTGACATACAGGTTCTACGACCTCCCGCATCACATCTCTCAAACAGCCCAGTGCAGTGCTGACCCGGTGTTCAATGACACCACCAGCTACCCCCTAGCAGTAACAGCTGATGTGTTGCACTACCTGAGGTATGATAGTCTGGAAACACACAAAAAAAAGTGTTCAAGGGGGATTTTGTCTTGATTTGGGTTTTTAGCAGATAAGTTGCCTCAGTTAATCCCTACCTTTGCAAAAGGTTGACAACGTTTCCCTCCACTCTTGTCCAGGTCCAGCAGCTTGTGGGTGTATGTGTTTGATGACAGTGATGACCAGATACCTCCTGCCTATCTGGCCAAGACCCCCATCCCACTGCGAGCCCTGGCAACAGGCAGGGAGATCAGAGGTGAGGGAAGGGGAAGAGTAAAATATCACATTATATCATCTGTATCCTTTATTAGAGGAAGCATTCATTTAGATGAAATTGGAAGCACACGCTATTTTCACATAGTCACATGTCTCATGATAGCAACTTCTGACATCTTCCCTCTATACTTGCTTAAATTTCAGAACTGATAATATTTGCTTGCAACAGTGCACAATAATCTCAGGGTGAAGGGCAAACGGATCCCTCTGCATTTTAGAATCAGTGTTGTGTTCAAGGACCAGAACAGCTGGACCCAAACTACCCAGTCAGCACTCTTTATCTCTGTACTGCCAGGTGACTATGTTTTGAGGGATCCAGCTGGAGGACCTCAGGGCATGGTCAGGGTCATGATGAAATGGAAGTACCCCTTCCAGCCATCGGTGGACACAGTGCTGGGTAGACAGGACAGAGCAATGGAAAGCAGCGAGAGGGAGGAGAGGAGGAGAGAGAAGGCTGAAGCATCACAGAGGCCCATAGCCAAGCCCAGAGTCAAGGTCATATTATTTATTCTAGTTAGGTTTAGAAATTATTGATTTCTGTTTTGTTCGTAAACAAGAGTATATGAACTGATAAAAGGCAACCTTCTCTGAAAAGAAATTGGTAACATCATGCGATAGAACTTTTGGGTAATAATTTAAAAAATCAATGCCTGAATGCTAAAATGTATATGTTCAAGGACACTTCCTGTTCCCGAGCTCAATATCTGTTCCTCTGTGGCTTTACCACAGATGCAGCTACTTGAAAGACAAACCAAAGCAGTGCAGAAAGAGACTAAGGCTGGGGTATGTTTTCAAGTACCGACAAACTAGCAAATTTACAGCTTAACTGTATGTTTTCATGATCATTCAAGTATAAAAGCTCTTTTGTTTACTAGTATATTTGTCTGTTTACAGCCTCAGCCTCCGTCTGTCAAACAGAAAAGCTCACAGAACATACGACCAGAGCAACCCACTTCTGTGGCCACTCGCCAGTCCACAGAGGGGAAGAGATCAACCAAAAGGTCACCTGACCTTTACCAGCGCACACTACATCTCAAGCCTGAGCCAAGACTGGCCACACCCTCTCATTTACCAACAAGGAAGTAAGCTGCAGATTTGTTTTTCAGATTATATGATTAAATACTGTATGTTATACCACCTATGCTTTCTTAGTATGGTTATGATTTTCTTTTCTACTTCAAATGTTTTCGAGATAAGTAAAGATAAAATAATGAAAAATATCTTGAAAAAATGATGTAATCTTATTTAAGATCTTCAGAGGGAACGTCTTCCAGACAATCACTCGCCACTCTGTCGAGAAGAAGCTCCGCCAGCGATGCCAGGACTCAGGTAGGAGCTCTCATAAACAAGACTCATTCGGATTAGAGGACACCAACAGAGAACTGGTTGGTGAATAGGCTCATATCTCATTTCTTTGTCTCAGGTGTCAATGGATGAAGAAGAGGAGGAAGAGGAGAGGAGTGAGAGTGGTAACTAATCATGTGCACATAATAGGTTCATACACCTGCTCTGAGTTTCTTTCAATAATGTAAAGTCTCACTATTGTTTAGAAGAACTCTCAACCCTTTTCAAAATATAGGCTGGACATTAATTCTACAAAATAAGCCTGAAACACATATGAATCTTAATTTTCAGCTCAGCCAGTTGGATAAAAAAAAAAAATCGAGTTCTTTTTTCTGTTATTATAATGATTATTTTTATCTATACAGCTGCTGCAGCAGACAGTGAAGCCCCAGAGTCAATTTCCTCACAAAGTGACATTATCATCATTCCACCAAAACGAAAAATGAGAAAGGTATGAACGAAGCAATGGGGGGAGTAACAGAAAACACATGAATTGAATGAGTCACTCAAAATATAAATAGATAAATTTCAGTCAGATGTCAGTCGAGGTCTATGAACTGAACAGAATCTCACTGTGTTTCAGGGAAACAAGCTGAGAGTCGAGATCCTGTCCCTGATGTTTGAGCCGTCCTCTCATGTGGCGTTGGAGAAGTCAGTGCAGCGTGTTTATGTGGAATATCGACTCCTGGGCGTCCCGATGGAGACAACAGAAACACCCATGTCCCTCCGCAAACCCACAGAGGGGGAGGAGATTCACTACAACTTCACACGAGGTGAGAGTGGGTGAGCTTTGTGTATGTTTGCTTCTAGAAAGTTCCTATATGAACCCCAGATCTCTTTGTTTGTCTCTCTCAGTGATTTATGTGGATGGCTCACAGTCAGCTCCACTAAGACAGTATCTTTACACCATGTTGGAAGGCAGTGACCCCAACCAGGGCAGGTAGTGTCATTTTACATATTAAAGACATTGAAGACATTAGTTTATGTCTCCCAATCCACAAAATTCAACTGTATGTCTGTGTGTTATATGGCTAAAGATTAAAGTTCACAGTAGTGAGCGAGCCGGTGGACAGTGATGAGGAGTGTGTGGATGTCGGACATGCTTTTCTGGACCTACAGGAACTACTGCTTACAGGAAATGATGTCACCGAACAACAAATTGACAGTAGGTGTTGCACTTGCATGATGGTTTTTTTTAGCAAAAGAAAAAATTAAAACTGTGTTGGCTATGATTATTATATCAACTTCTATACTAACTAAAATACAAAGACTCCTAAAACTAATTTGAAACAACACTCTGATTAACTTGCAGAATCAGAAATGTGGCAGCACTTTCATCACTATGTGTCCAGTACAATGCATGCTATACCTTTGATTATCTCGAACATGTTTGTGAGTGAATAATCATTAACTGACTGGTACCATAGCAGGCGTAGCCAGCAGACATTTAGGTAAAGATATTGTCCTTCAGTTTCAGGAAATGGACGACACCTTTATACCCTTTCTGGGATAATGTTTCTGTCTGTCTTTCCTCCAGTTGTGAGTGTGGATGAAGACAAAGAGGTGATTGGAAATCTAAAAGTGTCTCTGGAAGCAGCGAAAGCTCTCACTGGGATTTACCAGGAGTTTCATCAGAAAACCAAGACCAAGAAAGACGACAAGACAGATGAAGAAAAAGAGGCAGAGGAGGAGGACGAGGAGGAGAGCGATGAAGAGGCGCAAGAGAAAGAGAAGATAAAAGATCTGATACAACTGATAGATTATGGTGATGACGACAGTGACTTCTACTGAAAGCAAATAGTATAAGATGAACAGAGATGTTGTGATCTTCTTTACCATTTTCAAAAGCAATGAAATAAAGTCATTTTTTGAAATACATTTGAGGCTGTTGTTTGAAGTTTATTTATGGATTTTATAAATTTGATGTCCAGGTCTTCAAATCCTGCAGTTTATCTAGTACATCTTTATCATGCATCTAATTGGCAATGTCTTTTTTTCCAACATTTTCCTTGGTGTCTTTTATTTCTCCATCAAAGTCAGAGTAAAACACTGAATTGAAGTTAACACGAGCAGTATTTGTTTTTAGACATTAGAGCATTGTCCCTCTTAAACTGATTATCTTCACAGCTCATTCCATTAATACTTAATTTGAGGGGCTTGACAACACACATGGAGTGCTGCACCATATCTAAAATTGTTGGTTAGCTCCTCAATTTGTGTTAATCAAATTACCACAAAATAACTGATACATGGAAAACCTGGCACCAGGTTACCACAGGAGTACTAGTTGTTCTCCAGGAACATGATTTGAAAAAAGAAAATTCTATCACAGAGGGTGATGTAGAATATGATACACAAGTAAATGTAATAACAAAAGTTACATTTAAATAGCTTAATATAAATTTTGCAATTCCAATTTAAAAATAAATTATCAATTAATGATTTAAACATCAGTATAGTGGCACAATTAAGCTAATTAAACTATTTTACCTTTAGTGCTTTTAAATGCAAAATTTCAAGGGGATATCAAATTTAAAACGCAAGAATTTATTTATTACTACTTTTATTTTGTGGTCTCGCGAGACAGATTCAAAGTGCGCACAAAATATTTCCCACAGTCAGTAAAAGCATCAAATTGGAGACACCTGTCTATCCAAATAACGGCAGAGTCTAATAACACGTCAAAACCTTTATGCTGAAGCTACAAAATGAAACAGTTGCCATAACTTTTTTAGCTTGTTCGAGTTGTGAGAGAACATCAAGTGTGGGGTTTGGATGCTTGAACTAAAAACGTTAACGTTGGTTAACGTTAGTTAAATTTAAAAACACGCGGGGTGCCAACAGCCAGATAATCTTAAAACGGATAGCTAGCATTAGTAGTTTCCTTCACTGTTTAATAAATCAACAATTTGCCTCTAAATTCAACAATGGTAAGTATCTGCCATGTTATGTTAATTTAGGTCAAAGCCAAAACCAGTTATTTAGCCTAAGACGAGTTTATTAGCACGTCAATGCTAATTAACAAAAGCGCCTTTCTTGGCCACCATTACTAACTTGGAGGCTAAAAGATGCTGTATCTTAGCCTAGTGATGCTTTCTCCCTGAACCATTTGTAAAGACTACCCCGAGTAATGTCAACCATCTTATGTCATGGGTAAATGGACCTCTCACTTTCAGTTTTTTTAATTAAACACCAAAAATGTTTGTCTTTGTTATTAACAGAAGGAGAAAATGACGCCTGTGAGCCACCAGCAGGCCAGCCAGCTGCTCCATAACAAGTTCATAGTGGTGCTGGGAGACTCCAGTGAGTAATCACTTAAATTCACCTTCTCATTTTCTAATGCTCTTTAATTTAATTGATTTGATTTGATTTGGACGATGCAATTTAACATAGTTCCAATACAAAGCATGGCACTGAATGGTTGCACAAAAAGTTTATAGCTATTGCTAATATTCAACTGATGTACAACGAATGTACAACTTCAAATATCATAGCTACAAAATACACCACAGATATGATAAATACAATAAAATACATATACCACAATACACCAACACTAATATACCTTACTGATTAGCTAAAAATGGGTACAGCTCTGGTTTGTCTTTAACCAACACTTAACCTTTGTTGTAAAGGATTTTATATCTGGAATTAATTTAATTTCAGTCGGTAATGTGTTCCGGAGTTGACAGCCCTTTATGGAGAAAGCTGATTGTCCAAATTTAGATTTACGATGTGGTATTTTACAGTGGCCATTCCCCATGCTCCTGGTTACTCTGTGCCTGTTTTGTCTTTGAATATATCTGGAATGAGGCTCTGGGGCTAGACTGTTGATACATTTGAAAACCAATTTCAGAAAACAAAAATGGATGAAGCTCTCAAAGCTCAGTAGATTATATCTTTGATGCCACCGGACAGGCTTTTTGTCCATTATTTTCAGACCCTGATTGTATAAGGATGTTAAGTGTCTGATTGTAGATGGTGATGCTTGAGCCCATACAGTCATACAATATGAAAAATGAGAAAAAAAATCAGAGTGGAATAAAAAGGAACAATAATGTAAAGATTTATAACAGCAAATTTATTTAAAAAAAATAAAAAAAAGTCAATCAGGTTAATTTCTCCATTTACATTTGCGAATTTGCCACAGTCAGGAGAAATGTGTAAGCAAACCGTGTTGGATCACTCAGTTGTGAGCATGGGTCTGCTTTTTTACGCTGCCATGTTTAATGCTGTCTGTATGTCATCCTCAGTTCAGAGATCCGTGTACAAGGACATTGTTTTGCTGTTGCAGAAGGAGAAATATCTCACTTTACGACAACTCCGGAGCAAAGTAAGTGATGTTTCGAGGACTAACATTTACCTGGTTTACATACTGATAGAAAAGAAGGTGAAGCTATTCTTGTTGCTTTTTGTTCTGTTACTCTTTTAAAAAAGTTCAATGTAGCATCATTGCTCCTCTTGAATTTGGACATTTTTTTCATCATTAGACCTCTTTTCAGTGGGTCTCTATCCAAACTACATTCAAATTTCTTCATTTTTCCCCACTTGGGTAGCTTGTGTCTCCATCCCCCTTTGTTCCTGTTGTCCTCTTTTTCAATATCTTTCTCCTTCAGGGTGAGATGAGCTTTGAACAGGACTGCTTGGTGGAAGGGGGTTGTCTAAATCAAATGCACAATGGAACAGAGTACCGGGAGGTTCGGCAGTTTCAGTCCGACCACCACCTGGTCCGCTTCTACTTTGTGACGAGAATCTACTCTGGCTACATGAAGAGCATCCTAGAAGACTTTCGCCACGGCTTGAAACCAGATGTAGTCATCATCAACTCCTGCGTTTGGGATATCTCAAGGTGGGTCCTGTAAGACATTATTTTTTGAAGACGTTTAATTTTGAAGTTTATATAATCAAATGGGACCAGCGAATCCCTCCATCATGTAAACCACACTTGACTTTGTTTTTGAGTGATGACATTGTTGAGCAAACTCTTGGGCTTGTAACGTGTGTTTAAATAGGCAAAAACTTGTACATTTCTAAAAGGGTCATCCCCATCATGATTTAACAGGGAGAATGAGGGAGTAAGTGACTTTGTTTCTCATAGGTACCTCTGTATCTGTTTGGGTTTTGTAGATACTTTTCCAATTGGATTGATGACTACAAGAAGAACCTACATAAGTTCTTTGTTGAGCTAAATGTGATTCTTCCTGAGGATAGCCTGGTCATATGGAACCTCACCATGCCTTTAGCTGAAAGGATCAAAGGTGGTTTCCTTGTGCCTGAGGTACATCATCGCCAACTACCTGGATCATCCCCCCGACATGGACATTTGGTCTTGTGTCAAATTTGTTTACAATCTGTCATAAAATATATATTAAAAAGAAAAGTAAATTTTCATTACTTTTGATAAATTTATTCCACACTGTCCGAAGGAGACTTATTTCTCTGCATTTTCTCCAGACTACTGCAGCTCTTCCAGCCTTGTCCTCTCTCCCTTCTTCACCTCAGATTGAGCACAAGGCTCCCGAGCTGCGTCACGACGTAATTGAAGCAAACTTCTACAGCGGGACTCTGGCCGACTCTTATGGGCTGGATGTGTTGGACCTCCACTTCCACTTCCGCTTCTCCTTGCACCACCGTACCAGGGATGGAGTCCACTGGAACGCCCTCGCTCACCGTAGGATAACCTCTCTGCTGTTACAGCACAGTGCACAGGCCTGGGGCGTCGTCATGCCTTGTCCACTGACTGCTGTGGGTGAGGAGGAAAACCACAGACACTGGAGTAAATATACACTCTTCCTTTAAAACAGGACTTATTGTGGTTTAGGCATACTGCAATAACAACCTTTTGTTACTAAACTTTTATAAGGAATTATCTGATTTAATTAGGTTGACATGGGTTTGTTGTTTTTAGAGCATACTGAGGTTACTGATCAGCAGCCATCTTATGGAAATATCTCCAAACCTGCAGGTAAGACATCAAATGATGATGATGTGTTGATAAGGATTATTTCTGTTGATGGATTAACAATGAGCAAACAAATATGGGTTAAATAAATCACAACCACACAACCTTTTGATTAATGCACTGTGCATTTTGCATGTGTTTGGCTTTACTACCATTGTAGTGGTGGTGGGGTTATAGCCTTGTAGTATCAAATCACAGTTTATTTCTGTTCACAATATTTTAACAATCAATATAATTCCCAGTGTTAGACTGATATCTAAGATTCCCTGTTGAGTGTTAACAATAATAATTTTTTATTTACACAGCACCTCTCTAAACAATGTTACAAAGTGCTTAACAAGAGAATTAAAACCAGACAAAGCAGATAAAATGAGAATAATTTGAATAAAATCAATTAAATAACATCAATTAAAAGAAAATAAGAACATTATAACGAAAACATATGTCAAACATTTCCAAAAGCTTGCACAAAGAGAGAGGTTTTAAGTGTGGGGGCTCTAATGGCAAAAGCTCGATCACTTTTTGTCACCAACTATGACCTGGGAGTACCCAGCGGGGCTCCGTCTGTGGATGTCAGTGGTCTAGAGGGCACATACCAGGTCAGCAAATCAGAAATATATTTAGGGGCATTTAAGGCCTTAAACGTGAGCAGTAGAATTTTAAAATCCGTTCAAAATTTGACAGGGAGCCAGTGTAGGGAGGCCAGCACAGGGGTGATGTGATCATACCTCTTAGCCCCGGTAATAAGTCGGGCAGCAGCATTTTGTACCATCTGGAGACGGTGGAGAGAACCCTGGCTGATACCCGAGTACAGTGCATTGTAGTAATTAAGCCGAGAATTAATGAAAGTATGTACAACTTTCTGTAAGTCAGAAAGAGATAAAAAATTAATTAAAACAAGACTGAACAACATTTCTGACCCTGATCAAAGCAGAGGTTAGCTTCAAATATTCCGTCTACATTCCTAGCAGCATGCCTAATATTATTAGAATTTTTTTTATTTTTGGGATTTTTTTTTTTATTAAATGGTATTTACTAAATGAATATAATTAGGTTTTCTAAAACATTATGGTAACTCTGTTTCCACAGTTTAGAGAATGACCACATGGTTGGTATAGATCTTGTGAACCGGAGCCTTTCGCTCATTGTTTGTTGATACAAGTCATGTTGCTTTTTCAGGAGTGTGTGGTGTAAAGAGTGCCTCCAACTACGACTACCCTCCTCTTACCAACTACTTTTCCAACATGGGTAAGATATAAAACATCTACACACTCAGTAGTTCTTCTGGTTTTCAAGGAATAAACCTTCTTAAAATACTTAGAAATACTTCTGGGAAAGATGTGTCTGAAAATATTCCAGCTCATTAATAAATTGGTATGATTGCAGAACATGGCTCAGTCATATAGAACAACAATTAAATTTCAGGTTCTTTTGCAGGAACATAGCAGCCAGTAAAAACCTGTGTTTTGTAGTAAAAACTGTTTTCTATCCTCCCTCTCGTCTCCCTGTCACAGAGCATCACCCCTCAAAGGGAAATTACAACGGCTACAGCAAGGAGTTCATCAATGATTCCCTCTCTTCTGGCTACTTGAACTTCGAGGAGAACAACCCGCAGTCACAGAAATATCACCATACGGCTGCTGGAGATGGCAGACCTGCCCTCCCACCACCGCCTCTCCTACCAGTCCACAGACAAAAACATAAACATGGAGAGGTTAGAAATGGTAATTTGGCAGATGCTGGTGTAAATGTGGTAAAGTGAGTAAACAGATTGGAGCTAATGGTTTTTCCTGCAACCTGACCACCATGGTCAAATTCCACTCAGCACTGCTGTGAAACTGATTTACAGCCGTGCATGAACTTGATCAGTCCTCTGATCTAGTTAATGAAAGTTACTCTGAGCTGCCATGTTTGCTCTCAAGCCTGTTTCACATGTTCTGCAGGTTTCAACTTCAGGACCCCCCACCACTTTGAGCCCTACAAGGAGGACCACCATCATCATCATCATCATCATCATCATCAGTATGTGATGAGGAGCCGGCACAACAGACACCACTACACTCCGTACACCCACCATAGACCCTGCCAGTATGGCCGTCATGGCCACTACTACTGAGGCAGGTTGTCTTTACAAGATTCACAAATCTTGTCTTGTCACAAGTGTCCTGCCTCATCCAACAGTCCTCTGTGTTCAAACAGCTGTACAACAGACTTGTAACCAGTTGAACCCGTTCAGTTCACTCAGATTTTATTTAACACGTATATTGTTCCTTTTCACATATTGTAAATTAGCACTCTTTTAGTTGTTTGAATTTTCGATTTTTGAGTTCTTTGGCAGTAAAGATAGATTTTAAACATTTTTCATTTCAAAGCATTTTAAATTCTGTTCTTCAAATGTGTCAGGCAGTGTTTTCTATTAAAGTTGATGCTTAGATTTCAGCAGTGGACTGTTTTTTGACTTATTTTGAAATAAATCACTTATTACAACTCTGAATTGATGATCGTTGTCTAATGTCTCATGTCCCATACCTCTGGTGTAACGGCAGGTTTGGCTTTGGATTTTTAAGTTCCTAACTAGTATACCAGGCTCTGGTTACTGATGGAGGGGGAAACGTATTTCATAAAAAGCAGTCTGTAACGGATTAAAGTGATTACTTTGGCATGACTATACAGTATATAGTATAGCTTGCATGTAATAATGTACGCAAATTACTCATTGTAGCCTGTGACTTTAGACAGCCTTATCCACATCAAACTAAAGTTAATAGTAATCATATTAAACTTTACAGTAAAAACTGGTACCCTAAATTATGTACATTAAATAAGGAAAATCCTACACATGCTGTTCTCCCAAACAAAACCATCTACACTCTTAATGTACAGTTTTGACCCTTCAGATTAGATGTTGGAGCACCTAATTTCTGTCTGCAGATGGCACAAAACATTGACATTTTAATGTTTTCATGCTCTGAAGCAAACTGTTTTTATTGGTTGACTACAAATACAAAAGATACAAAGGGGGAAGTACAGTAAAATGACTTGTTGCTAGCGTTCCCCTTTCCCACAAAGATGTGGTAAAATTGGTATAAACTGTTGCAGTGATGAAAACATGACACCTTCATAATGTGACATTCAGGAGTCAAATCCATTTGAACTTCATTCAAAATGATCAAACAATCAGTTTTACCTCAATTAAAAGACATTGCTGTTCCTCGATTTTATTAGTGCTATAGTGTTAAATATTAGATTTTCCTGAGAGCAGTGAAAAACAAAAAGGATGAATAGAGGAGAATGTTGAAATGAGGTGGAAGCTGGAATGAGAATAAAGAACAAAAGTTTATCTTGATGTCAATCATGGCTGTGGGCCATTGACATGCCGTCTTAGGCCATGAGGAGGTGGTGCACTTGCTGCAGCTGCTGCTGTGACAGCACGAGGCGGTGGACTTGTTCCTGTCCAGGAGTGCATGGAATGGCAACACGACCTACAAACAGTGTTCCTCCCTGCTTCTCTTCCTTGGCCTAGGAAACACATATGTATCACGTAATAGAATTTCTTGAACAAGTATTGGAAACTTCTGACAAGAAAACGAAAAATACAGCATATATACAGCACAGTGTGATTTTACCTTAACGAAGGAGGAGACTGGGAAAGTGGCAAAGTCAGAGGAAGCCTTGGCTCCAGGCTGATATGAGACTACATGTTCAGCTACTTCTCCCTGAAACAGAAAAGTGTGCAAATGTTTGGTTTTGTACAGCCTACTGACACAGTAAAGAGAATATATATGGCTGAAGTTGTCACCTTGAGTTTGTCCAGAGCATCGCTGAGGTTCTGCAGTCGGGCTGTCTGCTCCAGCAGCTGGGCACTGGCACTAACTGGAAGAAAGACAGAAAATGAACCAGTTCACTCAGCGGAGACCAGAAATGAACACACACAGGAGAGGAAAGCCTTGAAATGGAAACACACACCTGCCGTCTTCCCGGTGACGTCCACCACTTTAACCTCTGCGCTCAGCTTGAGCAGGGTTGCCAGCAGTTGGTCAGTCCTGCGATAGATGCCTGTGTTTAGTCCGTCTGGTGGCATGGAGCTGTCCTTGGACACTGGTGGTAGTTTGGGAGGACAGAGTGGAGGCAAGGAGGCCAGCTGGGCTCTCATCTTCTCCGCCTGTGAGTCAAATATAGTCTTGGTCAAAATTACCAGGACTGCTGACATAATATCTCAATATAATAATACCGACAGCGGTGTACCTTAAGTCTGTTGTTTTCATTCTTAAGGTGTTTGATGCCCAGTCTCTGGGTTTCAACCTGCTGCCTGAGGAGAGGAGAGTCCACTACCTGCAGTGGTCCTGCCAGAGATGGAGGCGCACCTGCTCAAGAGAGAACGGGAGAACGGTGAGGGAAATTTGGAAAGATTTGTTATTCCCAAAATTGGATTGGTGTTTGGTAGGAATAGCATATTCACTGTTATTCTAGTAGTACAATTACACCAACTACAGGCAAAACATCTCATTACCAGCTGGTTCAAATTGCTTTTCAGAAGGTTGAATTCATCACACCTGTCATCAAACACTTTCAGTAAATGATCATAGCCACACAGTAATTTACCTTCTGCAGATCCCTGAACAATGGAGGCAATTCCAGAGGCAGGCGGGCCTCTCGATACCAGGCCTTCGATGGTCATCTTTGATTGGTTATTGATGCGTTGCTTCAGTTCTGCCTTCTCCGCCTCAAGCTGGTCGATATCAGCCTGCAGCGCATCCATGGTCTCCTCAAACTCCCTGAAGATGAGGAGAGTGGAAGGTGAGCGAGCAAGAAAACAAAAAGAGAGAAAAGGGGCAAGTGAGAGGAAGATAAAAAAGTTGAAAAAGAAAAGGAGGACGAGAGATCTGCCTCTAACATTGAAATGTATTCATTGATTCTGTTTAGTTCTTCATTGTTCTTACTTTTCTTTCTTCTTCAGCAGGGCGAGGTTCTCGTCCAGTTTGGTCTGAATCTTCTCCACCCGTTCATCTGCGTCTTTGGTGGAGGTGTCCAGCTTCTTCTCCAGCAGACTCAGACGGACGTTGGCTTCACTCAGCTCCTCGCCCTGGGGGAGAGAGCCACATTAATTTTACCTGTTCTATTTCCGATTCTTTTCCTTTCAAAGTTGTAAACTCATCTAGAGCTCTTCACTTTATAGAGAGAGGTTAAGTGGGTTTTTGTTGGGGGTGTTTGCAGGAGTGTGTCACCTTGATCTTGAGCGACTTCTTGAGCTCCTTGATGACCGTCTCTCTGTCTTCCAGCTTCACTCCTAGACCCTCAGCATCAGTCATCTCGGCCCTGATGGTAGACGCTCTTATCTCCACCGGAGGAGTCTGGGAACGTGGGGGACATGATCAAATAGTAAGTACTGGAAGTACTGGAAGTGTAAAAAGGCAGAAATATGCTTGGATTTCACTGTCTGAACTGTGATTCAGCAGTGTGGGGAAGTTAAGGCATACACACACCTTGCCCTGTGGTTTGTCAGCATCGTACTCTCCTTCCTGCATGGCTGTGGCCATCTTGTTCATGGTGGTGATGATGGAGCTGCAGGACTGACGCAGAGAGTCTGGGCCGCTCGGGCCTTGAGAGCCATACACCTTGGAGAGGAGTGTAGGTTTAGATAATACAATAATACAGCTGCAACCTCAAACCAACCACCAAACAAACAAAACATGTTTTTCAAATACCCTATGATCGACAAACAAACACAGTGTGTTCAAAAATCCTGTAGTACAGGCCTCTGCTCTGGCTCAGCCTGCCGGCCCGGTTAAATTGACTCAGCAGTGCCACCTGCTGTTGGTGGACGGCGAAGGGGAAAGCTTGTGCCAAGTCACATGATATTTGTGATATTTGTAAGATGTAAGCCGTTTTTGTTTCTGAAGCATGATGTATTAGAATATGTTGTGCATTTGTTTGATTGGTATGTTTTGTATTTGCAAAACGAGATGCATTAGTTTGTTAATGATGCTTTATATTTGCAAACCAAACTGTGTTTGTTTGTGAATCGTAGGGAATTTTTAAAACTTGTTTGTTTTGGCAGGAAATTGGCTCCCATGTGTCCACCCAAAACAGCTTACTTACAATACTCTATACTTCAATAAAAAACATGATTCAGACTTTGGAAATGGTTAAAATAATCTCCAAGCAGTACTTCACAAATTACAACAAATGCTAATAAATATTGGCAAATAGTATTTCACCAAGGTTTAGTGAGAGCATCTGTGACTTTCCAAGAAAAGAACTAAACTAAAACTGTAGGCAACAAATGGGCCATCGTTTGTGTGTCAAGAGTAATAAAGGGACAAATGGTGCATGATTATTGACTAAACTACCTGCTCCACAGCCTTGCAGGCGATATCCTCCAGTTTGAGAGCGTTGAGCCCCTCCTGTTCTGCCAGCGAGGCGACCATCTGAGCTCCAGCTGCAGCCACCTCCTGCAGCACAGCCACCACACGGGTCTGCTGGCGCCGACACTCCGTCAACATCTCCGACACCTCCCAGATGAGACACGACATGTCAGTCAAATATATACTGTAATTAATCATTCGTGTGTGTGACTCAGTGGGTCAGTGATCTTTAGGCAGCATGTCAATAGATTATAGAATAAACATTAATGGTGTGGTAAGATAAAAAGGAAGCTTCCTGTTATCTATATGTTGGTTTCTGTATCTCCCACCTGTGGTCCAAAATTGAGAGCGGCGGGAACTCCAACTACATCTGTTCCAGGCATGCGACGGCGGATCTTCTTACAGAACTGTCTGATATCAGAGCAGGAGGTGTCCAGGTCCTTCAGAAGGACAGCAAGGCCAGAGCTCTCCTGACCTGCAGTCAGGAACGCACGCAGACGAGCCACCTCCACTGCCATGCAGTCCAGGGCACTCTGGGTAAACTGGGGGTGAGAGGGTGGCATGCATGAAATTTGGAAACCCTATTACTATACTCTCATTTAGGTTTTACTTTGCAGATTGTTTCTTCTTAGAGAAAAAAAAATTTTTGACTGAAAGATTCAGTCTTTTAAAAAAATCACGTTGTTGGGATTTCTCCTGGATTTTTACCTTGGTAATGACATTAAAATTACTCTGCACTCTCAATAAAAATGCAGGATTCTGTTGGCTCTGTACTAAGAGTGAAACTGTCAAAAGCTCTATTACTTAAGGAAGAAGAGGCTTGAAGTACCTTAATGTGGTCGGCCAGCTGCACTGTGCAGTCTTCAGTGTGATCTGCCAGATGGACACTGTAGAGTTGCTGGAAAACAAAACAGCATTGAGAAACATGTTGAAGAAAAGATTTATTAAATAAAAATTACACGTTGGCTGGGTTTGAATGTCTATTTCACATGTGAGGATGTACATACATATACATATATTCAATAGTGGTTTTACAACCAAAATTCAACAGGTTAAGAGACTCATAAAACCATCACATAATAGTCATAATAGGCTCTGTGAATCCAGTGTGTTTAGACACAACTCTGGTTCTCAAATATAAAAACCAGTCTTTTTTTGTTACCTGATAGTACTTGATGGCCTTAGTCAGAGGTTCCACCTGCACAGTCTCATCTAGCTGATCTTTATGCAGCAGGTCGATGAAATAATCCAGAGAGCGCTCATGGAAGCTCATTTCAGAGTGCAGTGTACCCATGCGCTTAAAAACCTCCACACCACAGGTATTCAGAGCCCTACAGCCAGAGCAGGCAAGAGAGAAAAGAATAGACCAACTTTGAAATATCACAGCAACAGATTATATTTCTAGAAAAATCTAATATTTTTTCATTTGTAAAATGTCATTAATGTCATTAATTCTGCTTCTACTGCTGGCAGCCAAGACACAATTCTTCAAAGTTCTGAGACAATAAGACCATATGTTTTGTTTCTGACATGTTAGTGATGAAGCTGAAGTGCTTACTGTTCATATTTGTGCAGAGTGGCCTGCAGCAGGCTGAGGGAGTACACCAGTCCTGAGGCAAAGCTGCGCTGCTCTCCTGGAGGCCCTCTGAGCCCTGTCCCCTGGGCCAGAGTCCCATTCAAGTCAAACTTCTCCTGGGCCTGCTTACTGATCAGCTCAGCCTATCAGGTAAAGGGGACACACACACACAAGCCACACCAAAAAGGAGTTAAAATGAAGGTAACGGGGATCAGAATTCCACAAAAATAGGCTCATATTAATTTGTCCACTTCTCACAAATGCAAATACAAACATACACACAGCTTCATACCTTGCAGATGAGCCTTGGGATGAGCAGAAGGACCAGAATACAGTCGTGATCTCCGCCATGACGGAGGAAGGAGTCCGGCATGAAGGAAGTGAGGAGGGATACCTGTCTGTTGGACTGAGCCACTTCCATTTTCCTCAGCTCCATCTCGATGGCCTGGGGACACAGATTAGAAGCCTCAAAGGTGAAAAACTGGTCAACTCCTATCAGTCATCATTCCTGGCACGATAACACACGGAGGTTTTCCTACCTTGGCATAAGCCTTGGTCTCCGCAAACTTAATTTTGAAGTCAAATAGTTCAGCAGGAGGCTGCTGAACCTGTTCAGCGTTTGCATTCTGCTGGCTGATCAGCTCCCTGTTGGCCTCCTGATGCACAGGGAAGAAAAAGCACACAGTGTCATGACATGTAAGCCCAGTCCAGCGTACATCCTATGATAATCCTTGACCATGTGTGTGTTTCACTACTCTCCACCCACCTGTAGCCTGGTGGTGAGCTCTCTATATTTACTGATGGTCTGCTGGTAATCAGCTACAGTCTCCTGGGCAGCCTCCACCCTTTTCTCAGCCTCTCTGACCTTTGCTACGCTCAGGTCCAACTGCTCCCTCAGCTCCATTTCCGTCTCCCGGGCATTCTCCTGGAGCTCATCGTTCATCTCGTTGATGGCCTCCTGTTGTTACAGGTCATTTTCTGGTTAATTTTACCACTGTGTTGGTGATTCAGGAAACGAAAGTGAGAAATGATCCACTAATTAGGCGTAAAATGAGAATGTAATTGTAAATGCTTGTACAGTATGAACATAGTTTTCATTGGTTAGAAAATAGAAACATCAGTAGTGTTAATAATAAAGATAAATGCAGCTGTACAGACCAAATCAGTGACTGTTTCTTTCATCTCTCTGACTTTCTCCTCCAGGTCGAGGTTCCTCTCCGTCAGGGTCTCCACCATCTCCTCTGACCCCAGAGCAGCATCCACCTGGCACAAGTACACACACACACAGGCACACACAAACATACATGTACAGTCAAATTCTCAGATAACAAACAAACAAGAACAAGAACCTCTTGTTTCTTTTAAATGTCCATACAAAGAACCTCAGTCTAAATCTTTTCTACTAGTAACTGTATCAGACTTGGGTTCTTTTATAGCCACTGTAGTGTAACCTTTCAGAAAGCAGCATCAGAGACTCATAGAAAAAATCCTCTCTGTAATCATATTCATCCTCTTTCCTTGTGTCTCACTGACTTTACCTGCTCCTTCAGTTCATCAATAGTGGCCTCTGCCTGCTTGACCTCGTCCTGGAGTTTTTCCTTCTGAGTCCTCAGAGTCTCCAGCTCAGAGTTCTTCTTCTCCATCTGTTTCTGCAGCTTCACATGCTCCTGCTTCTCTGAAGAAGACAGGTCGCGCATGCTGAGGAGAAAAAGGACAATTAAAACAAGAGTTTTTGTGCTGGCTGCAGCTAAAACTGCCCAAACCCCAATCTAGGCCTCTTCTTCATGGACCATCTTTAGAATTTAAAATTTTTTTTTTTTATTTATACTTAAATCAAAACAAGCTTTTTGGCTGGACCACAGAGGGCCAGCCCTAAGGGCCGCCCTGACGCTGAGTAAGTGAGTGAGTAAGTAAGTAAGTAAGTAAGTGATGGAGTTGCGGGATTGGTCAGTCAAGTGGCTACGTCATCAGTTGCTCTCGCCTCGCGCAGCATCGATGGCCTGTGTGTGTCTGAGTTCAGTGCCACTCTGAGCTAGAGCGTGGATACCCGACCGACGGGACCGGGCCGGGTTCGGATAAGAATTTAGACGTCATGTTCGGGTTCGGGTTACCTGACATGCTGCTGTGTTGTGCTACGGCCTATTCAGTGCTGGAGTCTGTTATTTACGTGACAACGCATGAACGC
>JBBPCS010000878.1:10775085-10786340 GCA_037974645.1 Hollardia meadi | reverse complement strand
GGTATTGGTATCAAAGTCAAAGTTTGGGTGTCCTGACAACATTACTGTTAAGTATAATGGCGGTCCAGCCATATACTACGTTTCACCTAGTCTTGTTAGACATTTGACTGACCGGACCAACGCCTCCTTCAGCCTGCTATTCTGTTCCTCCAGTTGTTTGACATGGTAACTTGAGGCAGCTCCATCTGAGCCTGCAGGAGAGTGAGGGAAAGCAGAACGTAAATAAAGAAGAGACACAACAAGAATAAAGGAAGAGGGGGAGGCAGAGATATAAGAGAGGCATTTCAGAATTAGTTTAGTGAGTTAAGTACAAACCTTTCTCTGACATCTCATGTCTAAGGATCTCCAGGTCCATGGAGAGCTCCTCCACTTTCTCTTTCAGTGTGTCCACCTCCACTTGCAGTGACTCTGCCCGCTCCTCAGCCATCTCTTTGTCCAGCGTGGCCATCTCTATGGCGTCTGCTGTGTCCGACATCTCTTCCATGTAGCGGTCTTTGGCCTCTTGTGCCTCACGGGCTTCCTGAGGGGAGAATGTAGAAAATCAAGAAAGTCATGTGAGCAGGCAGTGGAGCTGCTTCCTTCATTCTGACAGGCTTGGAAAATATTCGTCATTTCATATTGTAAATACCTCGATAATGATACATCATTATTATTATGACACTTGAGACAAATTCATTATTAGTTCTTTATTTTCCTGTGTACCTTCTTGGTCTCTTTGAGTTGTTTCTGCAGCTCAGCCTGCTGCTCCTGCATTTTGTTCTTCCACTCCTGAAGCTGCTCCAGCTGGATCTTGTGCTTCTCGAGCTCCTTCAGCTTGGCCTTGTCCTCCGTCCGCTTCATCTTCAGCGTTTCCAGCTTCTCCTCCAGGTCCTTCACCTGAGCTCGCAGCGATTCCTCCTCCTGAGATGGACAGATGGATGGATGGAGGTGAGAAGTGAGAGGACAGTTTAAATGTGCCCTCTTACCAAATTTAGAGGATTAACTGGGATTTATTTATGTCCCAAAGTTATATTTTAAGCCAGTAAAGAAACAACAAAAACAATGATGAGGCCCCACTACCAAAAATCCAGAACAAGATGACATGTTTCAAAATTTTGACAAATTAAAATGCATGTTATTTCATCAATTAATAGAGTTTAACCTCTGAATTCACCACCTCAACAGGAAACTCTGACAGAAACATGAAAGAGCAAGGAGGAAGGATTGATCCCTTTAAACACAACAGTGGAATTGAGTATTTCATTCAGTGTCTCGGAAAGTTAAACCATGCATATTTAACCATTGAGAAGGTGTGCCGAGGATCATTTTGCCCTCTGCTGTAATGAGTTTGTTAGTAAACTCATGCTAGGTCATCAGCATGCATGTAGCCATTAGAAAACTCTACCTGCTTGGAAATGGCAGGTTCCACCTGGTCGAACAATGACAACATGGATGAAATGGGACAATCTCATTAAAATGACGAACACGATGGAAATGTTGACCTTTGTGCTGGTGCTATTGTAATGAATTCCACATGACAATATGAAATGTAAAACTAAAAACCTCTACAGTTTTTCCACTTGTGCCGACATTAAAATTGGTTCACCTAATTGTCAGTGACCCACCTTGCTTGGAGTAGCCGGGACCGGGGCTGGCACTGCTGCAGGCAACCCACTGGGCTGGGGCATGACAGGAGCCCCCAGGGCACCCTGGGTGGAGGACAGGCCCGCCTCACTGACATCACCAGACAGAGAGGATGACAGGCTCTCACGAGATGCCTGATGTAGGTATGTGTTGGAGAGTGTTGAGAGCAAGAAGATGAGGAAAGAAACAGACAAAGAAAGGTGAGTGTTAACCATTTGAATGTCAGTAAACAATCCAATAATTAAAGAACAAGCGCTTCTCCCACAATGAACCCAGTAAAAAAAAATGAGCATGCTGTGTTATATGCTGTGCCTCCGGATTCATTTTGTGATAGCTTAAATAAAATTAATCTTCCAGAAGGACTAAACATTTCACCTCCAAGTGTTCCTCCTAAATCCCCACAGATGCCACTTAGTGGTAGAACCCTGCACCTGTGCACCGAAGGGCAACAAATCACCAGTTTTCAGTGAAAAACCAAATCACCACTCTAGGCAAGGTACCCTGATATGACAGACCGTACCATGAGGGACAGGCTTGTGCGGCCAGAGGGTCGAACCAAGAGGGAGGGGAGGGAGGTGGCAGGTGTCAGACCGCTTGGTGTGCTCCACTGCCACAGTACGATCATAGAGGCTGTGTTAGGACTCAATCCGAAAAAACTCTGCTGCAAAGTTAGCCTGACGCTACAGAATGAAACCTTGGTGGTACTGTGTTCTTATTTGCACACACTGTAAATACAAAGTCAGCACCTACATTTGTACAGACAAGTCAAACCAGCCTTTGAAAATAAGTGTGAAAATTAAACAAAAGAAAAACATTGTGCTTCACAAGGCATAATCGCCATAGTCAATATAATAGTCATTGAACTTTTAACATTCTTATCATAGTTTTAAGGCACATTTCCACTGAATACCAAGGGTCATGAAAAGCGCTGCATACTGTAATTATAGCAGTTGACTTCTAGCGCAATTTTTTATTAACAAATGTCATGTGGCTGCAATACAAATTAAAACATATACCTCCTAAACCAACCGTCACCACTTACATTCTGTTAAAAAATATAGGGCGTTATCATTTATGGCTGAAATGGGTCACCTGCAACCTTCTCAACCTATTCCAAAAAGTCCAACTGTGTAGCCACGACGAGTCGCCTACTATAGTGAAAGCTTTAATGTCACTGGGAAAAAAAACAACCTGCCATGTCCAAATTACCAAAAGTCTATTAAAACTATGCTAAAGGACCTTCATTAGAGGCAAAAATTTGGATAATTACTTAGTCTATATAAACCATATTTATAAATCTCAATATTAGTAATCTTGGCTGTCTTCTCTACTGTAGTTTGAGGACAAGTATGTTCTTCTTATGCAACACAAAAATGCATGGCCTTTGAAAACATTTCAAACGCTTGAAGCTGTGCCCTTGATTCCACTCGCCTAGCACCCTCGAAAAAGTTGAGACATTCATAAACAAAACTTTTCAGAATGGGTCAAAAGTAATTCTGTTTTGATGCCGTTTGACCTCCCTTGTCTGCTGTAGACGAGCTCACCTTGGCAGAGCGGCGGGTAGAGGACTGGAGAGTAGGAGGTGAGATGCAGAGAGGGATGGACACACACACACACATATGGATATACACACACACGCGTCCAATGGTGAAGCAAGAAAAGAGATTAGCAGCACATAGGAACCACTGTTAGTTCATATCGACTGATCATAGCTTTTGACAGCTGCATGCACCATTTTAGAGAATAGTTATTATTGATGATTCAAGTCATAGGAGATGAATAAAATGTGAAGTCATGCACGGTGTTAAAACAGTGGCAACACATCACTGAGTTGTGAAGAATGGCAAAGATGGCATCATGATGACCTTAAAATTGTCATAATGTTGACCTCTAAATGTGCACGTCGGATGCCTCAACCAGAATAAAAATGTAAATAGAAGAAAGTGAGCAAAGAACAACAACATCTGGTGTGCAAAATGGGAGGGCAGCCACAGAAAACCAAGAGAAATTATAGTGAAAATGACACCTATCGATGACAAGTGATGTCTTCATGTTCCGTGCAAGAGTCAACACGTTAAGGGGTAACTTAAATATAAAAGGTGAGTAGCCACATTAGTACAATTAACAACAACCAAAGCAAAAGCCAATGTGTTGATTTTAAATATTTCTACCTTCTTAGCGTTCGCAGGTGTCTGGAAAAAGTGTTCAGAAAAACAAAAATGAGGCAAAACAGAAACTCTTGGATTGTACAGAAAAGAAACAAAGAAAATTGGGAGAAACTTTTTAATCAAAACCCCCTTTGGTCAGGAAAACACAGCAAAGGACAAGTCTGACAGGGTTGATAGTCATATCACCACTCTTGATTGATTTAGTTGTTTTACTGGTCTGATTCATCTTGTTCAACACATTTAAACTAACATAACTACTTTGGAGTGGGCATGTATTTAAACTTAAACAGATTGGACAAGCCCTTTTTGTTAAATCCACAGTACATAGACAAAGATCCACATGATTCAAGCCATCTTCAAAGACACATCAGGGAAACAATACAAAGATTACTTTGGACATAAAAAATGCAGTGAAGTGCAAGTAATGGTTGCCTACCTGCTTGGTTGTTTTGGGAGTCTCAGGGATGTCTGAATGAAACAAATGAAGAATTATTATCCATTGTTATTATTAACTTTGATTTACACTGTTTGAAACATATGAATTTAAAGCACAACTGTGGTTCACACTCACCTTTTTGTCTGAGTATCCTTGCCAGGCCTGATTCCGGAGTATCTGGTGAGGTGGCGCTGGAGCCGTCGTCCACCACCTGGATCTGTGCGGAGGGGCAGAGAAACAAAAGGGTGTGATCAGGACAGCATGTGACAACGCTGCACCCCAACCCACCCCCATCCCTACAAGTCATTGAGTAAAATTAGGATCAATGATTGATGTAAATGCATCAGAGTAATCGGAGGCTTTACACCATCATCTAACCCTCAGGTGTAGATCATCTTCACATCACAACACATTTAGTCACTAACCTGGGACTGTCTGACAAAAATCCCATGATTGTCCTCACAGGTGAAGTAGCGTTTCCCCTGCACGGTGCCATCGTTCTTGCCTTTGGGGTCATTCAGTATGACACCCACCCATTTCCCAGAAGCAAAGAGAGTGGCGCCAATATAGGCAACAGTACCCCGCTGACCCTTCCCTATCACTTCCACTACAGAGCCAATCTGGGAGAAAAAAAAGAGGATGAGAGACAGCGGATCATTATACACTTGATAGTAGTTTGTTTATTTTTTCCCCTTTCTTGTGTCTGTGTTGGAAAAGTGACCCACCTTTGGAGGTTTACTACTCTCCACTGTTCCTGCGCTGCTCATTTTGCTGATCAGTGGGCTGGTCAGCTGGAGGATTTGGGAAATACAGATGGGGAGAAATGTGGAGAAAGATGAGGAAATGAGGGGAAGAGAAAGTAAAGGAAGGTTGGTTACCAATGGGAAATAAGGCCATTACAAACCAGAGAGTTTATGTTTAAATTTGAGAATTACGCAGGCTTTTTATATCCTAATCTTGGTCAAACAGACACATTCAAACATAATGTAGGAGTATGTATGACAAAGTATTTCTAATATTGTCCACCAGACCTACAAAAGACCCAAACAAACAACATTGTTTTATGTGTTAAAATAATGCCACATAATTCTCCATGCTCCAGCTATTAAGGAGTAAAAATATTCAATGACAAGAGAGTCTTATGGCCAAAAAGCACAGAAACACACTCATGCAACCAGTCATATGTCCTGGACTACAATAGGCTTCCTAATAAACAAGTCATATCCCTGCCTTGCTCACACAAAGATGCTCATTCAAGACAAACTAGGACTGCGGTAAAGTCTAGTCCTTTTATGGAGCTGCAGGGACATGTGAATTCATGCTGCTTCACAGTTTTGGACCACAGGGCTGAAAGCTGGATAGAAAAGGTTTATCAGAGCCCTATGATAGAAGCTGTAATACAGGATTTTGGTATTTTCAGAGAAGCAGAGAGAAGGTTTTGCAGAATTATCTGGAATAAATGCAACTTAGGTTAATAGGAAGAGAACTTTCCTGTAAGGACATAAACTTAATCTTCTCTACAGGATATCTACAGTTACCCAAATTATATTCTTATTTATCGCCTTTCTGATGAAGACCCAATATGCAACAAGGTGAATCCTACATCTACTGTATGGTGAGTGACTGCCACAAACTTTTTTATAGGTTTACTGCACCAGTCAAAATTAACGCTGATGTACTAAATGAGATATTGTTAGCGTTACTCACCCGGGGGGTATAAGAATGTCGCCTGTTCAAAGCCATAATAGCAAGTTCAGATGGTTTCACCTCCAGTGCAAAGAAAAGGCTAAAGTGCTATTTTTCCTCTACTCTCACAACCCTTCCTCTTTCCCAAAGAGAGAGGACAATACAACGCTGTGATTGCAGGGAGGGATCCTTTGTGGTGCATCGCAAAACGTCACAGCTGATTTGAACTGAGAGAGGGAGGGGAATATCTAAATGTTGTCTTCCCACAGGGAAACACATGGATGTTACCTTGTAACCTACCTACATTCTTTAGCTAATACATTTTATCCTCGTGGTTCTCTAACGTAATATTTAACAAACTAATTCGATTACTAGCTGAAAAATCGTAGCTAACGATTGCTAATATTTTGTCGCTTGGTAACTTTACTATTAGTGTTATTTGGAGGGCCGGGTGTTAAATTAAATTTGTTTTTGTTCTGCCATGAAACACTATATACGGTAAGTGTTCCACACTTGCAAAAAATTCCAAATGCAAAGGACCCACCAGCTTTACGACAAAAGAGGGTGGGTGGACAACGCAACAGGGAGACATGTCACGAAACACATTCAAGATATTCTGCTTTAATGTTGCTGCATTGTTAGCTTGAACTGCGTTCAAAATAACACTGACAGCCATACGCAAAATTTATTTAAAACAACTTACGCTTTACTATGCCCTCTAGCTTCAGTTAGACAGCAGAACTGAGTTAGCGTCTAGGTAAAGGTTAGCTAACTAGCTAGATTAGCTTTATAGCTAACGTTAAAACTGGCCAGATCAGCTTAGCAAGCAAGATCAGAAAGATAAACTATTGTTACGAAGCTAACATAGAATTGCTATATTTTGTAATTTAGCTTACCTAGCATACACAGAGATTCCCGTCTTTAAATGTAACGTTAGCTCCTTGAGTTTTTCATGCAAACAAACAATGACACTGTTGTTGTTTTTTGCTACCTGCCTACTTGGAAAACCGGTAGGCTTTTCCGGGTTTTTTTGACAGGTCACTTCCGACTGTCTGACAGTGCAAAGATTACACCAAACCTGTGATTTAGCGCCCCTGGTGGCTTGGGCCGACAAATAAAAAACTATATTTTACTCCCTCAAACCAAGAACCCAGGTGGGGGCCTCTCTTGTGTTTGAACATTTACTTTTTTTTTAAATTTATTTTTGTTTGTTTGTTTTTTAAGGAGAAAACTATGTGTGTTAAAACTGAATTTAGTAAACATAATTGCCCAGTACACATCACTACAGAAAAAGTACCATGAATGATCTTTCGTTTGGGGTTGGACGTGGGATGTGTCCCCTGTCTTGTGCTGCTCCCCCTAAATGCATGTTGACATGTAATTAGCCAGAGGCCCATACACAGTCGACCAATCAGGTGACGGAGGAGAGGCTGTGCCTGTACCGGCTGGCAGACACTCTGGGGACAGAGCTCCGGCCGCAGCTCAGCCTTGTGGCGGTGACAGCGCTGACAGCGACTGGACCAGGTCCTTACTTCACCATCCCTGTCTGTTTAGAGCAAGGTAGAATGTTTTTTGTAGCTTTTACTCTATTTTACTTGGACTTTTATGACAGTCACTTTTGGCAAAGTTTTTTCCGTGAGTGTGCATTTTGCCTCTTCCCTTACTCCCGGCTTGGATGATTCGAAAGCTTTCAAGCTAGTTAGTTAGCAAAATGTTACTTCCGGTAGTGACTTTCAAAGTAAGAACTTGTGCGACTAATATGCGTACTGCAAAATATTCGGTGAATCTCTGTAGTTTTATTATGAAGACAACATTTATGTGCTTCCGGTCTTGTGATAGCCTTTCTTAGCTAGCTTGACAACCCGCTGTCCTGGAGGTGGCAGGAGGATTTAACTCGATGTTACGCGCAGTATCGTTGCCTGGGCGGATTGTATATTGAGTGTGGTTCATTTTGCCGTCGCCACTCAATATGTCAGGGCCATTACGGATAGTTTTGTTCAGGAAAAAGACAAAAGACGGGCAAACTTCATCCCGGTGCCGATGGAGGGTGTGGAGTCGAAGTGTGACGCGTTACGTCACTCATAGTTTCACTGTCCCGTCTGTTGTCAGCGCCTCAGAGAGTGGCCATATCAACAAGTGGCCGAAACTTATCTAATGTCGAAACATTTTCCTTTTAATTAAATCTGACATCATTGTTTTCCAGGACAACTTTTTTCATACTTTCATTTATCACAGTACCTACCATCCAGACTCCGTAAGGAATGGCATACCGGCACATGTATATTTCTAAATTCTTCAGTTCAAGGCATACACTTGATGGACCAAAGTCCCGAAAGGAGATGACATTGCATTACAAACAAGAGTGTCAAAAATAATATAAATATAATGCAACATTGAAGAGATGGAGTCTCTTCAGTCTGTGCATCCCTGCAAGCGCAAATACCAAAGACTACCCGTAAGATTGAAACAATTTTACCATTTTAGAGAGCTATTATAGGTTGGCCTCTTGTTATGAAAAACTACATTGTTGCACTGGACAGACCTCTGCGAAGCTACTTGTTGAGGGCGTGTCTCCACGTCCGCAAAAGTCTGGAGATTTTCTATCACGCCGAATATTTGTTATAATATTGAGATGTAGTCGTTCTTACGCTTTTCACGAAGATTATAATGGGTCGGGGTTTGTAGCTACTAAAGCGGATTTTTGTAAGTGCCTCTGTAGGGTGGTTTTGTCTGGCTGCAGGCAAACTGAAAGTATTTTTCTGCTGGGAGATGGAATGTAACAGGGTGTACAACGGAGGGGAAATCATCTTGACGCTAAAGCCCTTAGCCACAAAACAAGAGAGAATTTACCAGGGAGTGAAATCAACAATAAATACCTGCTTATTAGGACATAACTATGGAATAGAGATTGAAAACTAGTTTATATTTCCCTTGATAAAAAAAATAGATGTGGTAGGTATGTTTGTTTTGATCATAATATACCGTATATTGAAAAACAAATATCTTTATGTATTGACTATACATTAAAAACAAACTATCCCCATTAAAAAAAATCTCAACTGACATTTCTAGTTGCCATTACAGTTTGTAGATAACAGAGTTTAAGCGGGATTAAAATGGACTGTATGCTTTAGTAATCAAACCTGCCTAACCAGTCATCCATTGGCACCTGGGATGAACTACATCTATTGCAAATTTGAATGGGTTTGCATCATGATCAGCAGCAGCAGTCACTCTTAGACTTACTTGCTGCCTTAAATGGTTTAGGGAAAACAAAACTTATGAAAAGCTGAAATGAAAGTTGTGCAATGACTTGGTATACTAAATTCTTTGCATGTTTTGTCTGTTTGTTTTCTTGTTCCTTCTTGTGTGTGCATGGTTTATATGAGCTAGTAAACATTCTTTAAGATCTCTACATCTGGCAGTATATTAATAGTCTGTTTTGATTCATTCAGTGTTAGTTTGGTTATTCTTAGATGGCTAGATTTAGCTGCCTCCATTTCCACCAATCAGCTAACCCATTTCAGCATCACTTTTGTTTATTTGCTTGCTTATTTACGGAATAGGCTTTTTTCTGTTTTTCAGATGACTGATGTGGAACTGGTGAAGAAGATGGTGCGGGCCGTTCTCCAGGCCAACAAAGGCGGAGTGTCACTGGCCCGTCTGCAGTCAGAGTACAAGGAGCTGACCGGGGAGCAGATACCACACAAACAGATGGGATACAACCACCTGGATGCACTGCTAGCAAGCATGCCCTCTTTAGTTCGCATGGAGCGCAACCGCTCTGCAGAGGTGTGTGTGTGTGTGTGTGTGTGTGTGTGTGTGTGTGTGTGTGTGTGTGAGCACACATCTAAAGTACTAGGGCTAATAGGTAGTAACTTGAGCTTGTGATGAATCTATTGATATTAGTATGTGTCTCTTTACTTCTCTGTCTCTCCAGACGCTGTGTTTTGCCTCAGGGGCCAATGAGACGGCCCATATAGCCAAGGTGGTGGCTCGTCAGCGCAGCTCCAAGAAAACAGGCCGACCCCACCTGGTCAACACTCATATGAGGGTTAAACCGGCTGCCCCACTCGTCCTCAATGGTGAGATTTTGGGCCACCGTTTTGTAAGCATTAACACAGCTATACACAGGCAGTTTCTTTAGCTTATCCTGAAATAATTATCAATTCTATATATGGACTATTATTTTTATTGAACTCCATTCCAGAATCCTTTACATGCAAAGCATTGAGTTAGTCACTCAACTATTTTGGTTGCAAGGAAGCAAAACCCCTTGAGTCTAAACTAAATCAACTTATGGAGGGTTTGAAAGTCGTGCATGTGGGATTTCACAGTTTCTATCTAAGAGACTGTAAGCTAATATATAAAGTAATTTAAAGAAAGAAACAGATTTGGCAAAACAATGATTTTGCATCTCATGGGTTTACATTTACAGTATTCAACAGAAAACTATAATCCAGGATCACAAACTGCACATACCACTTGCAATCTTATAGACTCTCCCTCTTATCAGCCTGTCCTGGAGAACACACATTTAGCTGTATCCAGTTACACAAATGTTTCTGGCTAATATTTACTGGATTTTAAACCAGTTACGTATTGGATTACATGATATTGCAGTTATTGCTAAAATGTAAATCTACTTGGAAATCTTTACAAATGCCTTATTAAACTTTTTTTTTTATTGAAGAAATGCAAATAAATATGGACTGGAACCATGAATAGCCTGGCAGCTCTTTGGCTAAGTGGTTAGCACTGTAGCACTGTACTGTCTTGTGTGTGTTGTGTTTGTATCCAAACGCTGGAATAGAACAATACATGTTTATAAAGGACTTGAATGTCATTCAGATGTAAATGATTGACAGATGTTGGACAACAGAGCAAGGAGAACTCAGCATAAATGCAATATCAGCAATGTCGTGTGGTGTGACACCGAATGCCCCATGACTTCCCATGAGTCTTGTTATCATTGTGAATATAGAAAAAATGTAGAATAGAAAAAAATATTCCCAAATATTTACCGCCTCTTGGGTCTGATGCTACAGTCCAGCAGCACTGCAGAAAGATTAAACTTGAAAGTGTCCAGTGCCTGTATCAGTACTATGACAATGCAATAAAATGCTTTCTGTGGTGCAGCCTGGCAGGTTGTTGATGGATGACTGACCTGTTTTAAGTGTTGGTCTGTGGAGACCTGCTGTTCCAAGCACCTAAGAATATCACAAACACATGCACTCAAGAAGACAGGTGTATCAGGGTAATCCTTTTCTTACTTAATTCACTATATAAACACACAATCTACTGTACATGCACATATGCAAACATGCAATCTGGGGGGGGGG
>JBBPCS010000878.1:10739716-10756242 GCA_037974645.1 Hollardia meadi | reverse complement strand
GTGTATATATATATATAGATTTGTGTGTGTATACATATATATATATATATATATATATATATATATAAGAATCAGTGAGAATGAGTGTTTTGAGTGAATTAGAACTGTATTGTGAGTTGAGGCAACATGCGACGGAGCAGGGTAGTGTGCAACACTCCACTTCACCCTCAAGTTCCTGCAGGCAGAGTGGGCATGTCATCTCTAGGGTGACCAGACGCCCTGAAAAATTCGGGACAGTCCCAAATTACAAGCAGTTGTCCCACAATCCCGAATCCTGTCCTAATTTTCCCAAAAATTAGACTAAACCAGAGTTTTGATTAGTTATAGCCTAATAAAACATGATATACTGATCATGATCAGACACAACATCCACACTGGTAAAGTTGACCTGTATGACGACCAAAATTGCCAAAAAAAACAAAAAACAAAAAAATTATTCAAATAAATTAATATGCTATTGAATGCACCAAAATAATATTACAAATAAATGTAAACATTAATTTATAAAATGTTAATAAATATAATGTAATAATATAAATGTTATACTATCATTTACTTTTGTATTCACTTTCCAAAGTAATTTTTCATTTTATTTATTAACTTATTCATTTTTAAATTGACTTATTATATCTGTATTATTTTCCCTTTACATTTTTGCCCCCTATTTATTCCCCCACACTTATTTATTTCTTTTTACATTTTCTTTTTGCATTTCTGTGCACTGTGATGTCGATCAATCAATAGGTGAAAAGTGGCACACTTCACAGCCCCTCATTTGCCTAAGGCAGCAGAAATGCATAAAAAAATTTAAACATAAATACAGAATCAAATTAGTGTGGGGAAATAAATACGGGGAAAATGTAAAGGAAAAATAATACAGAAATAAATACATAAACAAATAATTTAATTTAAAAATGAATAAAAGTAATAAATTAAATGGAAAATTAAATGGGCAAAGTAAATCAATAGAGGAATTAATAAAGTAAATAAATACAGAAGCAAATTAAAACAAATCATTTTATGAATTAATTAATGCTTACATTTAATTTCAGTATTTTTGGTGCATTTAATGGCATATTCATTTATTGAGTCAATTATGTTTTTTATTTGATTTTTGGTAGTTTCAGACCTCAATAAACTAACATAACTTTCAAACTGCTAAAAAAAACAGGCATTTACAAAACACTAGTTATAAATGATTAATTTATACTCAACCAATACTGGTAATGGTAATCATGGCATGTACATTTTTGTCATTATTTATCTCTATTAATAGAAAATGTGTTCAGCGGAGCACAGACCTCCACCAATGATGTATATTGGGTCATTTGTAATGTTTAGTGCTCTACTGTAGTGTGCAGGCTAATTGTCCTGGGTTTAAGCTTTGTTGTGAAGTGCCAGATTTGGAGTTAATGACGTGCTGTTAAGTGTTTCCTGATGTTTTAGGTTTTGCCATAGTAAAGTTTCAGTAGTAGTATCGAAATATTTAGGGGGCTATTGTATCAAATTCAGAATTATGGTATTGTGACACTAGTTATGATGGTGCCTTCAGTTAGGCAGCAGTTCTCTTTAGTCTAATGCATTAATAATACTAGAACCAACAACCTGGCTAATATAAAGTTTCATTTAAATATTAATGATGTCAGGTACACATTACTTTGACTTTGTGCATGGAACCTCCATGCAAAACAGTGATGTACATTTTGCTGTGACAGCCAAGTTTCTCAAAAAACAATGGTTTATAAAACATCCGATTGGTGCAGATGAATCAGTCTACCTCTAGTATTTGTGCATTTTATAGTGTAGATGACATCTGCATGGTCAAGTTTGTTTCTGACTTTTTTGCACTTAATGGATTCCTTACCCCCCAAAAAACACTCCCTCATACAATTTAGGTACAGTAAAGGTTGTAGGCAACATAGAAGTTCTAACATAATGTGACTATGAAAATGAGGTTGATTTTTTGCTTATAATGTTAAAAAAAAAGTGTTGTTTGAGTCCCTATTGAATTGTCAGTGAGGAAACTGAGGTCTGGGCAGTCTTTTTCCAGCTCCCTGCTATTTCTGGCTTTGCTATGTGTGAAGTTTTGCCTCTAGTACAATCTACTTCCTTAGTTTACCGTGGATGCTGATGTCTAAGTGGAACCTTTTTCTATCGACTTCAGTCTTATTTTTTCACATGCATTTCTAACAATAGCAAGCTCAAGTTAAGGACGTGAATGTGAAAGCTGAGGGATATGACTTGTTATTGTAGTAGAGTGTAAATGGATTTAAGGTGGACTGACACATTTGAGGGCAGTGAGTTGGCTACCAAAGGTCGTCTGTAGTCAGCTTATTTCAGTCCTTAATGTTTTGTCTGGTAAACGTTAGGTGTTGGAAACATTTCTGACAAGAGGCTCTACTTTGAATGACGCATACAGAATGCTGAAGCTTTGTGTCATATGCACAGTAATGTAACAATGAACATGTGATGTGAGGTTTTAAGGTCCTAATAGTCAAGTGATGACAGTATATACAGTGAGATGATATTAATCTTCAGATTTTGCCATTAACGGTGAAAAGGTGTCACATTGTATCCAGGTTTATTATGTTGTTGTGTGCAACTTCGTAAACCAATGAAAAGCTGTTTCACATTAATATTGAAATTTTAACTCGATGTGAAGAGGTAATTTTAATAGCCAGTTATTTACTTTAATTCAGTGAATTAGCCAAAAGCAGATATTCCCGTTTGAGTATTTTATCCGTAAACGACTTAAGTTGATTTGCCAGAAAAATACTCACAGTATGTATCTGTATCATAATTTAATATTGCATATTGGGCTAGAGAATTGTATGCATGTTGTCCACTCCTAGGTCCTAACATCTATCAAAAATAGCAGTTAGACCTAGTCTAACCATCTGTTGTACCATCCCGCATAAATCATGAGTACCTAATTTATTATTCTATGTTCCTTAGATAGTTTGTCTTTCTTTATATTAGTGCCTTATTAGGAACACTGAATCTAGAGGTTTATCTTTTCTGTTACTAGCAGAGGAGCTGTGACCAAGCAAAAAGTGCAAAAAAAATAAAAAAGACGGATTGCTGTCACCTCTGGATTTATCAAAAAGCGTTTATTAATAGTCATAGTAATGTCACACAAATTCACAAGCGTTTAAGACATGTCTGGCTCAGTTTGGTGTGTGTGTCTGCAAGTATGTCTGTGAATTCTCTAAACAGTGCAGTTATAAATAAATGACCACGAAGAGACAGAAAAGGGTAAGGTAATATTGCAACAGGAAAAATAGAATTCTCATTTTAAGAAGACAAACAGAAAAAGTTTGTTCAAAGAGAACATTTAGCACCATCTATCCCATTATCATATTCAACAGTTAATATAAAATCATTAAAATCTCGTCTAAAAGCCCCCTACATAAAATTTTTTACCATTTCTCAAAACGCTTTTGGAAGAAGTCATTTTGTTTTTCCATGATGAGCATACAAACACAGCATTCCATTAGTCATCTTCTCTACGTGAGCAGTGTGCCTATTGTCTACAGGAAAGGTGGCGTTATATTCAAGATAAAGATATTAAATATATTTCAGGAGAAAGGCAGGAGTTGTGAGGCAAGCACCAGAGAATCAGCAGTCTCCACTCCTGTGGACACACAACCCCCACATTTTAGGTTGCTATAAAAAATTAAGGGGGGGAAAAACTTGTACAACCCTATCAAAAAAGGGAGAACATTGATATCCAATAAATAGAGGAAACATTTTAAATTAAATGTACAATGCCAAAAAAAAATTCTGTAAGTCTGCATATTGGAACAAAACAATCAGAGGTACAATACACAAACACCAGATGACAATGATTTTTTTCTTTTTTTTAAGTGATAGTTCATACAGATGGAAGAAATGAACAAAAAAACCTGATGAGTTTCAACTGAATATTAATCTCCAGATGAAATCAAAGAATAATTCACACAAACAAGATTTACAACACATAAGAATTTGAAAGACAAAATTAAATCCCCCCCCCCCCCCCCCCCCAACAACCAAAGTCATTAAAACCCGTATTTTTTGAAGCATTCCAAACATTTGTATTTTTTTTAAAATTCTTAATGCTTTAGAAAAATGTTCATATCTCTATTAGTATTTTTCATTTTCTTTTCTAAATACAAGGCCAATGTGGTATATATCTAGGCTGATCTAGTTTAGAAAAAACAAAACAATAAATTATTTAAAAAAGACAGCACCCCACAAAAATTGCAAACAGCATGTACAAATTTCAGTATTCAAGACGACAACAGGAAAAAGTTCTCTCTGGTACTGACAGAAACACGGCATTGAAACCACCTTCCACAGTTTGTTCAATGGCAGCACCAACTGCCCCTGGTTCACTGTTGCCAGGGCTTTTAGTTGAAAGCACCATCTGAGAGTACACTGGTATGTTATTGGCGGCTTGGTATTTCTTTTTGTAAACAGTAATGATGAGTAAACGTATTCAACTGGCTGTTCGGCAAGTATTAGCAGTAGTAGCAAAAACGATCTTAAATAATGAAAGGGTAAGTTGAAAACCAAAGTGAAACTGTCTTTTGTCCTGGCTTGCAGGAGTTTTGGTTATGGCTGAGGAGATGCAGGAGGGGAGGAGCTCTGTCACCGGGAGGAGGCAGCCTGGTGAGGCAGGACACACAACAAACAATTAATTCACAAATAATTAAACTAGTGACTTCTGTTGTATTGACAGTTGTTCCAATTCACCTTGAAGAATTCAGAGGTTCCTTTCTGACCTGAAATTAAAATAACTAGCAAGTATAGATCCTGAAGAAAATGCTAAGGAATATTGAATCAATGTATGTGTGTGCTTACCAGGCTGAAGGAGTCATATGCATTCATGAGCTCTTCTATGCCGTACTGCTCAAGCACCACTACGTTGGTCAGGTTGGGGCTACGCTGACGTGCGCAGTCCTCACAGTGAACCACATATGTTTTCCTGCTGCTGTTCTCACTAGTCACAAACAACAAATTGAACACCTCCACCTGTAGAGAACAGGCAAAGAAAATGATGTAAACAAGGATATTAAGAAAAGGTTTTGACTACAGCAAATTACCAAATTTGTAAAAGGAATACTTCTATTTGTCACTAGACTAATTAGCCATATGCTACCACTGCAAGAAGATTAGTTTAATAAGTACATCAGGCTAAAGCTTCTCTAGTCTTGGTTGCCATTTAGGAGGCTGTAGTTTGTGGTGTTATTATATTGCCCTCCATGATGATAAAGTTGAATCAACACTGTCTTCCTGAATGGAGGATCTATTGCAGGACTGTTGCTACCGAGTGTCTGTCTGTGATGGAGAAAGGGTTTCATGTTTGGAGTGATTAAGCTACTCACATCACACTCGTTGCAGTAGTAGGCAGGCTCGTCCTTGACTCGACTCTGATAGGAAAGCTTTTTGCCTTCAGCTACCAGCTGGTCCCGCAGGATCTGGATGTGCTTTATGGACTGCAGCAGGCAGTGTCTAGCAGAAGAGTAAAGAGACCGACTTGATTAAGTTGCCATCCAATGATTAAACTCCAAATTTGGATTTCTGTGTAAAGTTTTTGATTGTGACAGCTGTAGAGCTGTTGAAGATATTTTGTTCCACCTCATTTCAGTACAATGAGTTGGTATCCGTTTCAGCAAAAACTTTATATTATAACCTTAATGAAGGCAAGATGAATTGCAGGACTATTTTAACTAATGAACTGGCTATTGAGTGCAATTTTCTGTACTCACTTAATCATCTTGTAGGTGTCTGGGTCGGTGATCTTGACCGTGCGGGCCACGTTCCAGGACACATGAATCATGGGGACAATGGATTTAACCTTCTTTACTTCGTTCCACTCAAACCTCTCCAGGGCCAGCTGGTACTGGTAAGCTGCAGATGCACAGGAAACAATTTTGAAGAATGAACAAACACTGTCTTACAAAATATTCGTACTATTGTTAAAATAGTCTGTATTTTGCCACAAGATGGTGCACTCCTTACCATTGAGAGGGCCTACATTCCAGGCAATGTTGTTACACCAACCAACAGCCTGAACCCAGTGAACAGTTCCAGCATTGATCCACACCAAGTCTCCAGGGCGCTGGATGAAGCGGTACACAGGGATGTTGGCATTGTAGAGGTCCTCCAACACTGGCCACCAGGACCCTGTCAGGTAGTCCACTCCATGCCTGAGCACATAAGGAGACAATTCTGTGATGTTTGCATGTAGACAGGTGTATGTCTTAGCATCTTAAATAAACTTTTGTTAATTATGTAAACGCTTAAAATGTAAATATAAACTGAGTGATGTTGGCTCACTTTTCACAGAAGTCACTGATGGCGTGCCAGTAGTTCTCATGGACGGAAAACCACTCGCAGTCTCCAGGGCCGATGTTTATGTTCACTGAACAGAAGTTATTGTTCTCCTGGTGACCTGTTGAATAAGGGCAACATTTACAATGGTATTTTTTTTTTTAATTTAACAGATTTTAATCAACATCGTAATTTGTGTTGTATATTATTGAACTAAAGGCGTCTTCCTCTCATTATACACAAAGGCATAAAGGGGCGTCCGCATCCTTTACCTGGTGTTCGGCTGCCTGGAACCTTCATGTAGAGCTGGACAGTATTCATGCCAAGGATAGTGTGTCCTACGTGGCTCAGCATGTTTCCACTGGATGCTACACGCATAAATGCCGGCAGCTTCTGCAACTCCTGAAGCTGGGGCTTCCACCTGAGCAGAGACAGCAGGTTAGAAGTCTACCATCAACTTTTGTATTTGGTAATGTCTCAAAACTAGCTGCATCGAGTACATATACATAAGTAGAAAGGAGCTTTTGCTACAATGACATTGCAGTATTGAGACATGGCCACTAGAGGGCAATGTGTAATGGTGATGTTGAAGTAGCTCACCTCTTGGGATCGGAGAGATCAATGTTGGTGCCAAACTTAATGATCTTTCCTACTGGTTTCTGCTCAGCACTGAAGGGAAAACATTGAAGCATTACTACAAACTGCAAAACATTTGAGTGTTTAGTAAATATTTTGCTGTCAACATTATCTTTACCTGCTACTTTCTTTAGAGATGTCCTTGCTGGGAGTATCAGAACTGCTGGATGGCTTCTTCTCCTTCTCATCATCTTCATCATCCTCCTCATCACTGCCTTTCTCCTCCTGAAGACACAGATCACAACATGTTTATCAGCTGGATCACAGCACAGATTGCTGAAACACGGAAGTCCTGAGCCCTCTACCTGATATAAAACCATTAAACAAATATACAGTGTACCAGAATGGAGAAATAGTGGTAATAGTAATAGAAAATTTTTACCTGCAGACTCTCTTGGAAGCTGGAGGCCTGGTACTGGGCGTACTTGGCGATGGTGGTGTGGGAGCGGCTGCTCTCACAGGGCCATGTCTGACCGGTTCCACTGGGGTCCCAGTTCTCATCAGCAGGCTGCTGCACTTGAGTCCTAACCTCCACCGCCTGCTCTGCATTGGCTTCCACCAGTGACTTTGTAGAAAACAGTCCTAGGTCTAACAACAATTACAGGGAACATACTTTTGACAAAGTTTTACATTACCTAATTCCTAGGCTAAAGAGCAACAGTGATGATGCAATTACATAGTACAGCTGTAAGTAATCAGATTAAATGTTGGGCATATTTCTACTAGCTAGATGCTTAGAGTAGTACCAGGAGCACTTACGAGTTTCAAATATAATGTGTTAATAGTAACTAAGTGTAAACTCACTGAGTCGGAGAGATCCAGCCAGGCCTCTGATGACAGTAACAGGATTCTTGGGGTCTGTACAGAATTGAAGCAGCACAGGGGAGAAGGCATCCCTCTTACTCTCCAACTAGAGAGAAGAAAAACCTTGTCAGCACACAGTAACATTTTCAGCTCAGGTCTTCATGCACAATATATCACCACAAGAGGGCAGCACATATGTGTTTTCAGTGTACATAACATTTGTATTTTCTGTTGCTTTTAACTATTGTAATATTTGTGTGCTTTCTGATTAATTATTAAAGTTTGTTGATTTATCATCATACCTTTGGCTGTTTACTACCATGTATAATAATGGATAAAATGTTAATTTCCCATGTGTGGCACATAGGCCAAAGACCAAAAGAAAACTAGTATATGAATGAAATTAAGTGGAAATGGTGACTTACATAGATGCTGGGTGTGGGGGGGTTGAGTTTCTCTCTGGGAATGGGTTCCTGTGAGGTCATGTTGGGCTTGACAGAAAAGGCTGGGAGCAAGTAAGATTCTCTGAACTTCCCTTTCACTCTGGCCCCCCTTGAGCATAAAAAAGAACGTGTTGACAGATGCACTAATGTAATAGAAATATGTTTTGTACCTTATTGCTAAATTGGCTCTGGAACACTTTGTAAAACTGTTGGTAAACATATTCATATAGCATTCTGAAAGATTATTTCAACTGGGTAGTATAAATAAATATGCAAAAAAGACCTATTGAAATTAAACATGCATTTTTAGATGAGTCTTCCTTCACAGTGCACTTACTTGCAGGACCTGATGATTTCACTAGCAGTGTTCTTGATGCAGATTTCCTCCAGTGGGATCCTCTTTTCCTCCACCTCAGAGGCAATGAATGTCTCCCTGTCCCCGCTCTCCACTTTGATCAGACGAATCTTCAGCTCCTTAGGTGGCCCATCTGACAACGCCTTCAATTTTAAGAAGTCCGTTGAACCTAATGAACCAGATTCTGAGCCTTTTTTGTGTTTAGAATAACATTCTGCAGGCTCCCCTTCACTGGTGGAGCTGGCACTGGATGCCATCTTGCGTTTCTTTTTATCAATGTCATAATGACTCCGATTCTTCTCAGACCCCTCTTTGCTCTGAAGGTTGAGGTCACCAAGAATTCTGCGGTCCTTCTCCTTATGGCTCTTGCCATCCTTATGTCGCTTGTGGCTGGAGCTTGAATGAGTGGAAGAAGATGATGACGAGGAAGAAGAAGAGGATAAGGCCATCTCCTCTCTCTTTTCTCTATGCTTCTTTTCTTTTCTGTCTTCATGCTTCCTGCTGTTACTATGGCTGTGACCATGCTTCTTCTTCTTTTCTTTCTCTTTCTCCCTCTCTCTATCCCTATCCTTGTTTCTGTCTTTCTCTCTGTGTTCCTTTACTTTCTCATGTTTGTGTCTGTCCTCCACGTTGCCATGCCCCTCAGGTTTATCAAGGGAGTTTTTGTTGGGAAGTGACTGTCGACTAAGCATGACCTCGCAGCTCTTGCCCAACTCTGCCAGAGAAGATTCAGAGATGGTCGTCAGCAGTTGCTTCTCCTTGACAGGATTTATGGTAGGACTACTCTCCTTTTTGGCCGAGTTTATTTTTTCCTCTGTTTCTTCATCTCTCCAAACATCAGCGTCCTCTATTTTCAGTTTCTTGTCCTCTAACAGAGAATTGGAGGACTTAAAAGTTGGGACAGCTGGACTGAATGGTGGATTGGCTGAGTCTGATGTAGGAGAACTGCCTTGCTGCTGGCGGCAGATGTCAGGGCCCAGTGACAGTGAAGAGGAATATTTGACCCCAACCAGCGCTGATGGAGGGGGTCTCCCAAAAGGCCCACCACGGTAAGCATACTTCTGGCTCTCAAGGACTGTTGCTAGAGACTTGAACATGCTGTTTACACCTGTTTGGTGGAGGTGCGGTCTTTGGGGTGGTGGAGAGCAAGATGGAGTCTCAGATTCATCTTCATCATCCTCCTCCTCATCAGCCTCACTTTTAGTCTGCTCAGGGAGGCCATAAAGTTTAGCCAGGTCACTGTGGCGGTAATTGGTATTCCCTACTGCCACTCCCATGTCCATTGACTGTTTAGGGTTGAGAGGGACGTTGTGAGAAGGTTTAAGGTAGTCCTCATCCTCTTCATTGAGAGAAGATGTCCGGCTGCAAGGGGATGCCAGAGAGCCTTGGCGGCTGAGCACAGGAGGACTAGCATGCAGATTGCATCCAAAGTCTTCCTGATTGGGCTGATGCTTTGTTGCTGGAATGAGGTCTGGTGCACACAAGTAGCTCTTGATAGGCTGGACACTAGGAGAGAAGTTTTCAAGAAGACCCGTGGGCCCAGTCTTTTCATTGTTATACATCTCCTCTTCCTTTTTGATAGATTCATCCAGCATGGCCATGATGTTAGCCAGACCATCAGGGAGCAATGTGGACAACTCGGAGGGCTCTTCTTCAAACTGAGCACTGTCAGAGTCCGTGCCGCAGCTGCTGCCATTTTCCAAACCACTTCCTGTCACCTGCTTGTTGAGGATTCCCCTTGTGGTGCTGGAAGATAGAGGAGGTGGTGGAAGGTTTTCTCTTGGAAAAGCCTGATACAGTTTGGGGGGCTCTCTAAGTGCCATGGTAGGGAGAGAGTGCTGGCTGCTGTCTCTGTCCCCAGCTGAGTCTTTGGATTGGTCAGGTGCGGCTTGCATTGCCGGGGGCTTGTTGGGGTATACTGACTGATTCAACCCTGAGGTATTGTGTGTTGATAAGGGACTGAAAGTCGTTCCGCCATTGTTGCTCCACATCTCCCTCTGCCTTTGCTTTTCTCTAGCGAACTCAGTCTGAGGTGTAAGAGGGGGCGGCCGCAGTCTTTCCACAGGAGTAGTTGTGGGGGCTGTTTGGCCTGGTGGACAAGGCAGTATGCCACCACGGCTTAGCCAAGGGTAGGGAGGTGAAGCCTGGGAGTTGGGGGGCGATGGACCTGAAGGAGGTGCAGTGACAGCAGACAGGCGAGGAGGTGGGGGTGTTGGGGCAGTGTGTCCAGAGAGCAGTCTCTCCAGATTTTCAATAGCTGTCTGCTCCTTGCCTTTTGCACTGCACAGTTCCTTCTCCCTCTTTCGCTCCATCCTCTTTCTCTCCTCCTCTTTCCTCTCCAACTCTCTTTGTTGTTGCTTTTCTTCCTCCTGCCTCTCCAGTTCTCTCTTCTTTCTCTCCTGTTCCTGCCTTTCTGCCTCCCGCTTCTTTCTCTCCTCCTCTTGCCTCTCCCACTCTCTCCTCTTCCTTTCCCGCTCCTTCTTCTCCCATTCTCTCTTTTTCCTCTCCTCTTCCTGCTTCTCCCATTCTCTCTTTTTCCTCTCCTCCTCTAGCCTCTCCACTTCTCTCCTCCTCTTCTCATCTTGCCTCCTCTTTCTCTCCTGCTCATGCCTCTCCCATTCTTTTCTTCTCCTCTCCTCCTCCTGTCTATCTAGTTCTCTCTTTTTCCTCTCCTCCTCCTCCTTCTTCTTTTCCAGCTCCTTCCTCTTCCTCTCCTCATCCCGCTTTTGTCTGATCTCCCATTCTTTCTTCCGTCTCTCTTCTCTCATTTTTCTCTCTTGTTCCTCTCTGTCCCTCCTCTTCCTTTCTTCAGCTTGCATGTGACCCTCCAGCTCTGCATCAAGCTTGTCTAGAGCTTCTTCGATGGACCGAGGGACAGAAGTTGGAGCTGGTGGACGAATCTGGGGCTGAGAGTACGCCTGGGTTGAAGTAGATTCTGGCTGATGACACACTCTGGAGGACAGGGCTGGATTGGATGGCTGAGAGGCAGAGTTGACAATGGAGCGAGGAGCTGGGTAGTATGTAGTAGGAGAGCTAGGAAGAGGATTTGAAATTCTGCTTGTAATCACACTGTCCCCCGCCCTCTGGTGCCCTGAGGAGAACAAAGAAGATGATGAGGAAAATGCAGGGGGTCGTTCCAGTTCAGCCTGAGCATAGTATGATGGCTTCCCCTTCATGGACTGGGACTTGGTGGATCCCTGTTGTGGTCTGGGCAGCCCCTGTTGGTGAGCCTGGTTGGCAGTGGCACTTTGGCCTGGCTGCAGCAGAGCATCCAGCTGAGAGGTGGGGCTAGTGACGCCACTAGTGGATGTTTGGGGTAGTGGCACTCTTCCTCTCTGCCAACTGTTAATACTGCTGCCATTGTTCACAGGGCAACCAGCAGGTGGTGATGTGGTTAGTGAGGAGTTGCTAGACATAGTTGCACCTCTAGAACTGCCTATATAGCTGCCGATGGAGCAGGAGGTCTGTGATATGGGAAGATTAGGGGTAATGACAGATGTTGGAGTGGAGTTGGTTGGAGGCAGAGGAGGGCTGACATGATGGTGTTGCTGGGAGGGACCTGGAACCCGACTGTCCATGACCTGATTGTGGCTCTGCTGGTGCTGAGGTAGCAGTCCTGGAGGCCTGTAGATGCCCGACTCCTGAAGAGACACATACAGAACAATTTTCAGCTGAATAGCCTAAAAATAGATATCACAAATAAACCTCCCCAGTTGATTAATTCCATTAAGGCAATTATTTTTTGTGTTTCATGTTTTCCGAAATTGGATGTTTAAATATGCAAATAACTTTCTTACTTATTTGTGAACATTTCCAGAACAGAAATCTGAACTAAAATAAGCACATCGTGCATTTTGGATGTTTTATTCCCACTCATCTGAAAGACAACATGGAACTATGGAAGTAAATTAGGCCAAAAATTGACCAGTGCATGAATAAATTATGTTTTTGCTCGCACTGCATGGCCTTAACTGTAGTTAGGTTAACAGTAGAGTAAAAACACCAGTTGCATCACATCATATAAAAACACTCATAACTGCAGAAGAATAAACTGATATAGACATGGTATAAATGAGCAACTGCATGAATGACTTGTACTCACTATGGAGTGACTGCTGGGCCTGCTCTGGTATCTCCAGGTCTCATGGGGCCCACTTTGCTGTTGCTGAGGTACTGACGTGCTGCTAGCAGGAGGAGGTGGAGGAGGGCGACCCTGGTGCCCCAGCCCTGGATGAGGCTGGAAGTGGCTGTAAGGCACACTGCTGCTGCTGCTGCTGCTGTTGTTGCTGGTTGCAGGAGGGTTTGCTGGTGATGACTGGGCATGTGGGTGTTGATCTCTCTCTCCTCTAGTTGGGGTACATGCAGTGTGAGAGGTAGCTCGGCTGCCACCTTGGCCCCCAATGAGAGGGCCTCTCTGGTTGTGAGGACCTTGAGAGTCCATGGCCTGGCAGGGTGGAGCTAGCCCCAATTTGGAGCTGTGGCTGGGGTAGGAGGAGTGAGGGGACTGCTGGTTTACAGCCTGAGGTTGGAATGTGTCTTTCTGGAGCTGAGGAGCACATCCCTGGTTGTAGCTTCCCGGAGAGGAGTTTGGTAGAGGGGAGCGGTTTGAAGGGGTGGAAGAGGCAGGAGGGGACTTTTGGGTGTAGGTTCCCAGCCCTTGTTTGTTGGTTTCCTGTTAAACAATATAGATATAATATAGAATAAGCAACAATACAACAGGACAGTTAGAGTAATATCATATTTACAGCACAGTGAACAATACTCTATGTTCCAACAGCTAATGGAATCAATAAATATTGATGGCACCGCTCAATCCAATCAAAGTTTTCCCACTGATTGCAGTCAATATTAAAATATTAATCCCGGGCTCCAATAATCCTAACCCTAATGAAGAGATATTTTCTTACTGTTCGGACTTGGAACTCCTGCGATGGAGGGTTCTTGCGGTCAGAAGTCTCGGGCTGCCAGGGAGCGCTGTGGTTCTTGTGAAGGGGGTTCCAGAAGGCAGGTTTTGGAGGGAGGGGGTGGACCGAAGAGTGGTGCTGAGATAACAAAGGCTGGCCAGGGAAACGCTGCAGCCCAGGATGGGATACCTGCACATGGATGGGACATAATATTTATTATTCAAAGAGCCAACTAACAAGAATGACAAAAAAACAGTGAAAATCTAGAACTGAGGTTAGAAATTGCCAGTCTTTGTGGCTGATTTGGTATTACAGAAAATAATTAGATTGTTGTCATCTTCTACCTGATCCGAACTCTTTTTCCTCTTGCTGGGGCTGGGACAATCCTCGGCAGCTGGGCGAGAGGACGGGTGCAGTGATGGCGGAGGAGTGTGCTGGATAACAGAGTGTTCCCCCAATGGAGGGCCCGGTCTCTTCAGCTGACCCCCTGGCATCTTCCCTTGGTATCCCCTCGGCTGTGTGCAGAAAAATGAAAGGATCAGGGTTGTGGCAGATAAAGATAACCAGTGCAACTACTGAAGTGTCAGTTCAAAAACATTCCTTTGCTGAAATATTTGGTGACAGTGGCTTTGCCTGGAGTATGTTTTTCATCTGTCTGGTTGCAGCAGAAATGACAGTCCAAACAGGGACCATTCTGTGTCTATATGGATGATGAAATATGATCATAGCCAATTACAGAGCTCCTACCTGGTGCACCTGAGCCCACATCTCATCTCCCAGCAATGGCGGACCCCGGGGAACATGTTGCTCCTGAGGACCCCCAAACTAAAACAGACAACAGAGTCATTTGTTTCTTCTATGACAACTGTTTGGATGTCGTTTAACTCTGGTGCATAAATCTGCCATGAAATCACTTGTAGCATTGTGACTCACCTTCAGTACATGGTTTAGCCTACTGGGGGGGTGGTGGGGGTTGGGGGGAGGTCCGCTGCTGCCTGCATAGCCTCCATTATGGAGACGAAGTGAGTGCTCATTGGGCAGGGGCACAACAGGATGACCTTGAGGAGGGAGGTGGGATTCATACAGCTGACCTAGTTGCTCCCATGCTCTGTGGGGAGGTGGAGGATGAAGATGAGGAGGAGGAGGTCTCTGTTGCTCTCTCTGCAGACCTGCCAACATTGGCTGTGGGAGCTCAAGCTTTTCACCTCCTCGCATGGGCCTGTACAGCCACATAGAGACAAAATGATTAAACAATATTAAAAAACAAAAATCACACAGTAGCCCTGCTTAATCATCAAATTTTCTGTAAATTAAGTAACCCCTGCTTTCTAAATTTACTTCTGTCACTGATGATTTTGAGCATGTCATACCCATTATTAAAGAATTTATTGGGATGGTTCAGTCCGCCCATAGGACCAGGAGGTAGATGGGAAAGGAGTTGGTGTTGGTTCATTCCAGGCGGACACCTGATGAGGAATAGACGGTACAAATGTAGTCAGACGTCATTTCTCAGTTGTTTGTACACCAAGCTTGTTAAGTAAATTAGAGCTTTTACTTCAGATCTGCTCTAAAAACATGGACCTAGACCACTATAATTACAGGTTCAACCTGATGGATTTAAGTTAACAGAGGTGTTTGTAAAAGTTTGTATGTGTTGTCATGGCTACGGACCTGGCAGGTGGCTGCCAGGCGCGGCCGCCCATGGGAGCCCATGGTCCCCGGTTGAGTCCATCCAGAGGGAAGGAATCCCGTGTGCCACGCCCGCCAAACTGCTCTACTGCGTGATGCATCCAGCCTATGGATGTTAGGAATACAGCAGTTTACTCACAGGCTCAGCACCAGAAATCGACAAAGAGCATCATGAAAAGTTACATAATAAAACTCAGTGTGCATTTTCTTTACAAATGGAAAATATAATCTCTCTATGTAATACTGTTACAGTGTACCATGATCATTTTAGTATTATGGCACCCATGGTGAATTTGTGGTCACGTGTCATTGTGTAACTAACACTAGGGTTTAACAGATTGCCCTAAAAGTCTATTGCCCTACAATAACTAGTTAGCCCATTAAAATTATAGGCTGTAGCTCAAGTGTTCTGACTCTGAAATGTAATTACTTTTAAATGTTCTCTCCTCTAACTTAAATACGGCAGTATGATTTATTTGAAATGTCATTATTAAATTTAAACTTCACATGTATTGCCACACATTTCTATAAACTAATGGTACTAATTTATTTAATGTAATATGAACAGTATATCATACTTGCAGCACAATGTCTGTCATTATAATGAATTAGAGAGCTCTTACCGAACTAGCTGTGTCTGTGAAGCCCTCCACTGCAGCAGAGAGAGGGCCTCACTCCAACACTGAGAATATCTGTACTCTCTGACTCCTCTGGCTTTAGCACCAAGAACCCCAAAGCCTATTGGCTGCAAAGAGAAAGAGAAGAACAGGAGAGCCACTATGAGAACGGGTGAGACAGAGACACACTGAAAAGTCAATAAAGGCCAGTGGGCTCTCTATTATATAGGCCAGTTTGTGTGTGTATGTGTGCGAGCTGGAGAGCTTGCCAGCAGAGAGGGGAGGGTATAAGTACAATGCAGGGCAGGGGAGAGCTTACTGTGACAGCAGAGGCAACCTGAAAAAAAACCTATTCACTATTATTACATCTAATTCTCACCACTGAAATTCCCTCTGATTCTACTCTAATTAGGACACTCTGCCAAGCTACATTAGCATAACTTAAATGATTTTGAAGTGTCAAATCATGATGGATGTCTTTGTCTGTAGCAGGCTGCTATGAGTCTGCCTGTAGGAGGCGACAGTAAGCCAGTCACTACAGAACAGGATTATTACTGAGGCCCAGATGGCTCAGTGGGGAGCTCACCTATGAGGACAGACCTGGGGTTACTGTAATCCTTACCATGGGCCTCCTGATAACAAGAGACAGAGGGAAAGACTAAGAGTGAGAGGCCTTGGTCACATGCCAAGTGTGTGTGTGTGTGTGTGTGTGTGTGTGTGTGTGTGTGTGTGTGTGTGTGTGTGTGTGTGTGTGTGTGTG
>JBBPCS010000878.1:10703405-10725296 GCA_037974645.1 Hollardia meadi | reverse complement strand
TGTGTGTGTGTGTGTGTGTGTGTGTGTGTGTGTGTGTGTGTGTGTGTGTGTGTGTGTGTGTGTGTGTGTGTGCGCGGAATGCAGGCCTATGCTGAGCAACAGTGTCTGGATCTTAAAGGAACTGGCACAAATTCTGGCAAATATCTTCTCAACAGCTGACTGTGGTGCAAGGCTAACGCTGTTCGCACTTGCACCAATGTATATGCAGCAATTAATACATCACATTGCACCTTGGAAATCTTTTGGAGAGAATACAAGGCCAGCTGGTACCACCCACTACATATACACAATTCACTAATGCTTGTAGCCTTCCAAACAAAATAAATACTGGACATCTGTACATTACTTTAGCACAAACCACCAACACTGTCCAAAACAAATCCAAAATACATCGTCGCATATTCTGACCAGTATTTGCTTTTAACACAGTGTTTGAAGTAGGAACTTGCAAATCTGAATATAGATACATGTTTTTCGACTCTGACACATGATGGTGCACAACAGTCACTCGACTTTCAACCACTTTCCTTGATTTTAGATTTCCTGATCAATACATACAGTATTTGCATGAAGCTTTATCCCTCTGTTGCAGAAAAATTGACGTTACAAAGCAAGAACTTGGCTTTGAGAACAGTGGGCACCATGACTCTGGTGTGGTCACAAGGCAAACTCAAAATCTGAAAAAACCTCAGTGCTACCCTCCAAAGAGAAACGCTTAAGCCCGTTTTACACAGAGATTGCACAATACCACCGCAACGAAGACCCTTCTCTACGCCGCCGTTGTTTTATTACACTGAACAAAACAATGGCGGCACAACACCACACTAGTGTGTGGTTTTATATAGCAAGCTGGCATGCTGCAATCAAAAGAGGTGCGACATGTAACACGGTAGCGTCTAGTGTGAAATTTTACAGGCACGACAAGTATCGCTTTATAAACAATGGAATAACATGGCAATAACAATCATTTACCGTCCCTGTTAGGTGGCGGTTGACTCTGCCTCTGCTCTGCTCGGAGTGTAAGTAGCTCCCAGGCCTTGAGCCATCTCCACAACTTGCAGACATTTTACTTTTCTTCTTCTTTGAGTTAGCTGCTAAATGCTGCTAGCTGCTTTTAAATCTCCTGGTTGACAAAACGTCACACCCCTGTCCAGGTGTGCCGCCTCGCCGGCTCACTCCTTTTAAACAGATGTCGATTCGATACCTCCACTGCCAGCTCAGAGGCGGAACAACATTGACCCCCCATTCTGCCTTCGTAACATACAGACCGGCCAGGCACAACAGAGGTCCAACAGTCCCGCCTTGAACAGGGTGTGTAAATGTGGCTTTAGAGATGATAACACATAGAAGAGCAATCACCACATATCAGCAAAGGTGTCACCAAAATTAAGAAGCAACTTAATTGTTCATCACTTTAGGTACTCAGTGAAGAGGCAAAACAACGGTTTTGATCACTGAATTACAACCAGTGCTAACTAACATTTTAACAGAAATCAAATACACATCAACTCCTGTGCAGCAGAGGATGTTACCCAGAGAAGATCTATGTGGCACCATAAAGTTCAGAACTAAAGAAAATGCTTTCAACAGCTGGCTGTGGGTTGGAGTAACATAACATTCTATCAATCACAGACCCACGGTAACAAACAAATAAACAATTAATTAACATAAGTGTCTCATATTATTACTTGAACATGAGCTTTTTAAGCCAAGCTCAGCCCCTCTCCCCACAGACACAACCCAGCCAAGGCGCCAGCCAGCCAGCCTCCCCTCACCTCCACCCCTGAACCTTCTCTCCTGCCTGTCTGCTCCTCTCTTTCTCCTCCCCCTTTTCTCCTTGTTTTTAAACACAAGACAGCCCACCCCTCCCCCTCTCCTCGCCTCTCTCCCTTCTTTCTGTCTCCCTTTTTCTTCTCCAGGCAACACACTCAATCACCCTCACCCTCCTCCTCTCCCCTGCCATCTCAACCTCCATTCCAATGAATGCACAATCTCCCCCCTTCAGCCGTGGGGGGACTGCCCCCGGGCTGAGGAGGGGTAAAGACGAGAGCAGCACCAATGCACACACAAATTCAATCACAAAAACACACTCCCCCCACCTCCTCTCTATGTGTGTGTGTGTGTGTGTGTGTGTGTGTGCACATCTGCAGAGGAACATAGGAGCATGGTGGGTGACAGACAGGGGTGGGAGGCTTGGGTGGTGTCCTAATGGCTCTCAGTGCAGGAAATGGCTTGTTGCTACACAGACAGTTCCTGAATCAACTGTCATCATGGGTCACATCCCCATATTTTATCTGCATCGGCAAAACACACACATTCACTCACAGCTGAGACGGGTCACCCCCTCCTCCAACTAATGACTATGCAAAACTGTGGCCTACAACAGCCTTAATGGAAACCAATGTAATCTGTCTCACCACATTATACATGCTTTTAAACTACTTTGTGTCTGACTAACAACACAACTCCTTTGTTTTATGCTCTGTCTTGCTGTATGTACCAATACACTTTCTATTGTTTTCTACTGTCCTTTTTACTGAGGAGAGAAAAAAGCCCTTTATCTGGAAAACTTCAGTCATTTGTTTTAAACATTTGCACATAAACATGATTTATTGACTGAACATGAACATGATTTATTTATTTTTGAAAGTATATAGAAATATTTATTATTATTTATATATGGACACCACAATACATCAAACGCACAGGACTGAATACAAACAAACTTCATGGAAATTTTAACACTATAATAGTCTTTTCTACCATTCATATTTTACACTCAGTTCCATTCTACTATGCTATGTATACCATGTTTTGTTCAACTTGGCATACAACTGCTTATTATAAAATATGATGTCCCTTATATAACATTCTATTTATTTCTACATCTGTTATATTCTAACATTTAACATCTTCATCGATCATATCATATATTTATTTATTGTATATATATACATATACACATATATATGTATATATATACATATACACACATATATATATATATATATATACATATATATATACACGTATATATATTCGTATATATATATGTACGTATATATATATGTCACATCATATCCTCTTGTAATACACCATTCTCTGTATTGAGCATGGGAACCAGCAGCACAATATAAACAGATTAGCGCAGAATTAGTGCTGCCTGAGTCCTGTATACAGTATTTCCTAATCAGGGCAGGGCTATGTCAGGTAGTGAGCGAGCAGCTATGATGTATTCCAGCCCACAGCAGTCGACCCTGGCTGAACCGTGCCTGGCATGCCACTATTGGATAATCGCAGCTGGACAGGAAGTGGTTGAGGAATAAAAAAAAAAAAAGAAAGACATGTCAGAGAGTAGAGGATGCGCTACTTCCGCTGGTAATGAACTAATAAAAAGAGAGAAAAAAGAAAATTCCCCAAGGGAGGGGGGAACAGGAAGGGTGGGGGCGGCAAATGGAATAGTAATTTTTTGTGCAAGCCTGCGTGCTCACGTGTGTGTGGAGGAGTACTGTAGGGATCAGTTTACAGTAGTACGCGTGAGATGTCTTTCTAGTTTATTCTAGGAATGTTTGTATTGGTTCAAATGAGGGAGGACGCACAGACTTAATTAGGACAGACAGACAGACAGACAGACAGACAGACAGACAGACAGACAGACACACACACACACACACACAGTCACATACTGACACCAATATTAGCTCCAGGCAGATGCCGACACAAGTGTTTTGTTTCTCACACACTCGTGTTGGGAGGACCATGCAAACACACACACAGACACACTAGCTCTTTTTTTTTAAGTGACACACACACAAACACTCACATTCACATAAGGGGTGCTGACCACAGACCAGACTACTGACAAGAACAAGCTGAAATGCTCCAGACCACAACACACTGGATGAGGCAACACACTTTGTAGTACTGAGGGCCGTGTGTGTGTGTGTGTGCGCACGTGTTTTTAACTGTGTGTAAGAAGCTAATAGGAGCCGGCATCTGGGTGTACGTATATGTCTCTGTGTGTGTGTGTGTGTGTGTGTGTACAGAAGAGATAGGCATTCAACCATTAATGCTTAGGCAGCAAAGTCACAAGACCTAGCTATGTTCATTACTGTCACCTGTCTGTTTCACGATGGAGAAATAAAAGAGAGAGAAGAGATACTGGTCTGAAAAAAGAAAAGGAGAGAAAAAAAGACATGAGGAGGAGAAAGAGAGAAACCTTTTGTGAAAACTGCCATTTAAATCAGCGAAGAGCGAGAGATGAGGATGAAAAAGCAAGAAAAGACATAGGAGAAGGGGATAAAGGACTGCAAAGGGATGAGGAAAAGGAGACAAAGAAATAAAGAAGTAAAAATTAAGTACTTTTGTGTTTTGTTTTCCGCAACGGTGAGCCAGCTGGCTGCGGAGCCGTAAGGGGTATTTAAATCACCCTGCTCTGACATGAAGCACTGGTTTTTAAACTAACATGTTGGGACCTTCAAGACTCCTCTTGACGGGGTTTCCTTTTGTTTCCCAGTAAAATGACAACTGCTTTAATTTCTGAATATCTGCTTCCATGTTTAGCACAAGAAAACACTATATAAAGACTAATCTGATAGGAGCTTTCACTCTCTCCACCTCTAGTACATAATCAGCCAGGACAGGACAAATGTTTTACCAAAAAGGGGCTCTTTAGTCCGGTGCTTGTCTATTTTGGGGCATCCTTCACATACAAAAGTTTGGGAAGCCCCGTGACATAAACACAAAGACACACGCACGCACACAGCCCCAGCTGGAGCACACAAGCTCCCTTTGTGCTGCATTCCTCATGCCTTTTAGCCTTAGCTTCAGCCTTTAGCTTAGCTCCTCTCCATCTGCGCTCACACAGCAACTTTCTCCTGCTTTTGTCTGCACAGCATAGCCCTGAAACAGCTGATAGCTTGTGGATAGAATGGTTGTCTTACCGTGGCCAGGCTCGGGTTGAGCTCAGAGGGAGACACAGGGTCTGCTCGGTGGAGTAAAATCCAAAGGAGGTTTGTTAAAGCGTCAGCCAGCTCAGCAGATTCCTACTACCTTTTCCTTGCCTTGCCTTTCCTGCTGCCTGCCTGCGCTCCCAGCTTTGTGTGCCTTGTATTTTCCCTTTAAATTGCACAGGCTGCCTTCCCCCACCTCCTCAGCGCACGCACACACACGCTTACTCAGCCAGCACACAAAACACACACTGCTCCTTAATGTGACATTGTTGTCAAAAGCATTCAACGCTTTTGTCGTTGTATTTTTTTTTCCTATTTTACAACCTGCAAGGAAAAAAAAAACACACAAAAAACGTCTTTCTTCTTCTCTCCCTCTCACTAAAACAAAAAGTCTCTCTCGTTTTAGATCCGCTTCTTCTCTGCCTGTTTCTCTTCCTCACCCTCTCCCTATCTTTCTATATTCTGTCTCGCTTTTTTTCCCACTCTGTAGTCAAACAAAGAAAGGAAAGGAACTGAGCAAGAGCACACACACACACAAACACACACAGACATACACAACACACATTTGCTTGCAGCTTTCTCTCTTCCTCTCTCACATACACATGCACGGCTCTGAGCCCAACCCCCCAGCCTGCCTCCCTCTGATTTTTTTTTCACTCCCTGCCTTTCTCTAAACAGCTCTCCCCCCCACCCCTGCCTCAGCCTGATCTGGCCTCGTTCTCATTCGTCTACCACCCCTCCCTCTCTCCACCCTCTCTCTCTCTCTTCCCCTCCCTACCTCTGTGTGTCAAACAGATGGGATTGGAGAGCAGAAGGAGCCTGTGTTCATTCTGTACCTTGATTTCTCTTCTTCATTGGTGTGATGTAAGCCTGGTGGAAACATGCTTTGACCTACAGTACACACACTAACGATAAAACCCCCCAAAACAAATCGATACAGATGTAGATAACCTTCGATCGGGGTAATACAACTCTGCAGCTTGTGTTGCGACACATGTGAATTTATTACACCAACATCAACAGATGTGTGAAGCCAGTGATAATGGTTTAGCATAAAAACTAGCTGACATGTTACATTAGAAGAACAATGGCTTCCAGGTTCAGTATCCAGATCTGGAACATGACCAATGCAAGACAACTTTTTTTCCTGCATTTGCTGACTTCTGTCAGCACGAGTTTCATGTATCAATTGGATTTACTATCTAATTTCTGTTTATAATTAAATGAATTAGATTCTACGTTTGCTTTACTGCCATTTCCTCTTTGCAAACAGAGATTTGTGTACCGTTTTTGTCATTTGGAACCTTAAAGGTTCATTCAGGCTCATTACATCTATTTTATTTATTTTCATACTTATGTCAATCATTTACATAAGTCATGATTACTTTGTACCAATCAGAGAAATTGTGAAATGGGAAAATGGCAACATTTATTTGGAGGTGGAACCAAAAGTGATTGCACCTAAAATGTCTGTCATAATTACTCATTAAACAGTGCAAACAAACTGTGCATGTACAACTACTCCAAGTTTGGTAAACTGTGCATGTACAACTACTCCAAGTTTGGAAAGTCAAACTCGGACCAGGAAGTTGGTATGGTAATTGGATGTTTACAACAGATAATTTGGGAAATATCATTACCATTTCCCATTTGTTTCCTGTCAGATTTGTCAACTGTCTGATCATATGACCACTCAGATTTTTTGTCCAGTTAATAGTTAAAGAAGATAAATGTCAGTTCTTTCCGCATTACGGATTCATTTTCCTTCTTCCACTGTTTTATCATTGTGCAATTTCTTGTTTCTTTCTTCAAGGAAATCTCTTGACATTTGTGGAACAAAGCAATAGCTTTCCAGATCAATATTACTTAAGGGTGCAACTTCAAAAGGCTGAGAAATGAACAAATAGCCAAAATTATTCAAAATGACATTTAGAAATTGTAATATAATGTTTCCTAACAAATCATCTAGTCATTGCCCTTTATTAAATGTGTTAGTACAAAATGTACTGCATTTACAGTGGGCAAAGAAACAATGTTTGAGCTCTACAGAGCTTTCAGGCTGGGACACTGGAACAAATAGTACCCACTTGAATGTTACACACAAAAATGCATGCTTCATGTTTCCTTTTCTTCACTCGGAGATGTTTCCTTTAGCTTACGTTCACGTTTACGTTCACAGACACAGACACACACACAGACACACACACAGAGAGAGAGAGAGAGAGAGAGAGAGTGCCCTCTTGAGTGCTGGCCACGTGCAGAAGGATGAAATTCCAGAGCGAGGGGAAAAAGTACAGTCGGGAAGCCGAGAGAGAGAGAGAGGGTGGGTAGGGGGTGACGGTATGGAAAATACAGCATGGAGCCGCTGCACTCTCTGACCAGGGCATAGGCTGGAGGAAATATAGGCACTATTACTGCACTCAGCGACTCCTATAGACTGCCCCCCTCTCCCCCCACCTCCATAAAGAAGCCAGGGCACCAGGAGCCACAGCTCCAGACTGCATGACCAAATTGGAAAGGTAGCGAGACAATACTGAGACAAAAACCCTGAGGAGTTTCTATAAAATCAACAGCTGAGTTTGTGTCAGTTATTGTATGTGTCTGCCCTTCAAAGGAGGTTAATTTCATTTAACCTCCTGCTGAATAGCGTGCAGAGCATGCATGTTCTAAAGCTGCTTGTCTGAAGTCAAAACCTTTCATCAGAGAACAGCTGCAATGAAAATGTATTGTAGCTGATAACCAGAAATAATTAGTTTGAGCTCATATGATTGAGTAATAACATCCTTGAACATAGAAATTACATGAACACAAAGGCAGTATAGATTAATTTTTGAAACTGATGGTAAAACTGTTAGTATCTAAGGCTATGGGTCATAAGTTTGCATCTGGTGTGTACCTATTCAATGATGGAACACATTCTCCACCTAATGCTCATTGCTTCTTTGTCCACTTTATACTGTTCAATCAACGTCCAGATGTAAAACACTCCTAGGCATAATATATGTCACTGAGACTGGTATGCTTTACACAAGAAAAACAGATTTACATATTGATTTTAGCTACTTGTTTTATCATTGTATAGTCATTATCATAGACACTTTTAGAGATTTAACACAGGGCTTTTGGTCATAAACTGACAACCCTTCAACCACTATACAAGTATGCTTAAATTAACAGAAAAGAGGTGGATGTATTCGTGTTTGGGATAGTGTTGCACACGATACCAATACTACAAAGGTATCGCTATACCCTGTCATTAAAAACAGTACAATACCCCACTTTATTAATATCTGTACTTTAAAATTTGTGTTTTAAATGAAGGAGAGCCATGTTATGAGTTATGAGTGCGACAGAGCGAGGCACTGTGCAGCACTCTACTTCACCCTCCAGTGCCTGTAGGCAGAGTGGGTGTGTCATCTCTCTTTTCACTGCGACAAAAACAGAGGCACGGTGCGAGTACAAGTGGTCTTGCTGACGTTCACGCACAAATGCACAGAGTGAAATATAGGTTTATTTAGCTTACATAGGTGACAGTCAGGAAAAGCTTACAGACACCACAAGGCCTCTCTGTAAAAGATGTTTTAAACACACGCACTTTTCTAGGAATTCAAAGAGCAACAGATTAGCTCATGTGATAGATAACATAGTAGCATGCCTTCAAATAAAAAACAAACACTGGTGTGATTTAGTTTTTGACAAGAGAACTTTTTTTCTTTTACTACTGGAGTTTGACGAAGAAATGAAGGGCAATGATAGCTGCGGCAAACATCTGTGAATGCAAACCCAACTTCCACACTTTTAAAGTTAACTTCACGATAACTTTCAAACTGCTAAAAATTAGCCGTGTACAAAACACCACCAAGGTTTCCCAAATGTTCATTTATTTGTGGCGGCAGCCACAATATTAACATTACTCACCACATAATAATTTTCTAATTTTAGAGCTATGTGCCCCCCTCTCGCGATCTCTCTCACACACACATCATGCATTTCCCACACAGAGAAGTTACTTGGGCTGGCCAGATAGACTATATTATTTTATATATACATATATACATATATACATATATATATATATATATGTATATATATATACATATACATATACATATATATACACATATACATACACATATATATATGTATACATATATACATATACATATATATACACATATATATACATATACACACATATATATACATATACATATATATACATACACATATATATACACATATATATATATACACATATACATATATATACACATATATATACACACACATATATATATATATATATATACATATATATATACATATACATATACATGTATATATATACATATATATACATATATACATATATATATATACATATACATATATATACACATATATATACATATACACATATATATATACATATACATATATACATATATATATACACATATACATATATATACACATATATATACACATATACATATATATACATATATATATACATGTACATACATATACATATACATATATATACATATACATATATATATATACATATATATGGCGTCTGTGGCTCAGGTGGTAGAGCGGTCGCCCAGTGATCGGAAAGTCGGTGGTTCGATCCCCGGCCCCTGCGGATCAAAGTGTCCTTGAGCAAGATACTGAACCCCAAATAGCTCCCGATGCTGCGCCATCGGTGTGTGAGTGCATGTGTGTGAATGGTTACAGCTTCTGATGATGGTGACACCGTGCATGGTAGTCACTGCCACCAGTGTGTGAATGGGTGAGTGCCTACTTGTAGTGTAAAGCGCTTTGAGTGGTCAAGCTGACTAGAAAGGCAAACCTATAACCTTAAATGTAATGTTTTTCAAAGTATGGTTCCACACAGACACTGGTATGAATCATTTCAAATGGAGATCAGTTGTAAGCACAATTTATAATGCAATGTCTCCCTCTAGAGGTGAAACAGAATTACACACGAACCAGACAGCAAGGGATCCATTTAGGCATTTATGCATTTCAAAATTATCCTTAAAGTACAAAAACATTTAACTTAAAGAGGAATGAATGCAATATATAAAAAAATAGGTTCAAAATACCTGGACATTTTTAGACAACATTCAGAGCAACAAAAAAGAAAAAGAGTAACAGATTAATACAGAATTTTCATACATTTTGAGGTAGCTGATAAAAACATTCAAAACAAGGAGGTTATGTTGCAGAAAAAGTTTTTCAGATGGACCAGTTGATCTTCAGACTTCTACAACACTATACTTTCTACTCGCACTCTTAATAAATACACTAGAAAATAACAAAGATTATTGAAGATAACAAAGTTCTTTGAGATTTACTGTAAAGGCAGCAAAATATAGTAAACCGGGGCTGGCTCATGAATCCAGACACTGACTCAAAATTGCTGTACCTTGCCTTAAATTGGTTTTCTTAACCTAACCTTAACCTTAAAATTCTTAACCTTTCTGCGTGGGACCATCCTTGGTAACATCCCACTTGCTCCATGTTTAACTTTTTCCACCATTATGTACAGTCCAGATACCATTTTAGCTCAATGCCAACCCTTTTTTTCAGTTTCAATCCTTATGGTTATTTGGTGTGCCTATTCTTGGCATCATGCCAAATATGCCAGTCTTGGTATTAATGGTGTCTTCTCAGTCCTTGGTTCCATGCCAAATATGGACCTGTCTTGATTCTAATAGTGTCTTCACAGATCTCCAAACCGAAAAATATAACCAGCATGCCCAGCACAACTGTTGGACTAGTCTCGCACATCCAGACCTATGTCCACACGCCAGCGCTGGAGAAAGATGTGGCTCAACCCAGCATCATTCTGGTATAAGCCCTGCCTTGTTTGTATTTCTCTAAACCAATCACAATCATCGTGGGCGGAACTAAGCCAAGGAAGCAGCGACGGTGCCCTTGCAAAATAGTCTCGGCAGGGAACTTGTTTTGATGAAACATTTGCACGTGGGGAGGCGAGCCCTAGAATTAAAATGGCTCAATCTCCACAAAAGAAAACTCCACATAAAAACAGTAAAAGACGTATGTCGACTATGTGATACGACTTTTACTGATAAAAGAGACCAACATAACTTGATCCTCGGTGCCCTGGAGGTGAAGCCTACCTATACTTTAGCTCTGGAGGAGCTAACTGGACTTGTTAAAAACCATAGATGATTTAATAGCTGTATGTAGCTCTTGCAGAACGTTATTAAACATATCACAGAAGCTCGTGTGAAGTGGAACGGATCAGTACATTGGTCGAGTCAATGTCAGCGGCGAATGCCGCTGCCAGAGTAAAAAGATGTACCAAATCAACTCCGACTGATGATGACCGTGTCAGAAAACGGATCAACAGCGGGCATGAGAGTCTTGCCAGACGGAGTCTGTGCTTTTGGAGTACTGGCCAGCAGCTATATTGTCATCCGTGTATGGATCTTGACCGGCGTATGCTGCAGCTACCCCCCTTGACTGCAGGGTTTTCACTTGGTCCTCCATAATCGCAACCAAGGGGGACACTACCAAAACAATAGGTGCATCCCATTTCGCCTAAATTGCATCCACGTTTCCCTCTCTTGTGTCTTAGTCCTTCCAACCGAGGATATGTGGAGAGACGCAGGGAAGCCAAACGAGAGGAAACAAGGAAATATGTTTTAAAAGAAATGAGATGTTTCCTCTGAAGCGTCACGTCCGTTTCTGATGACAGCTGATCAAAACCGAATCAGTTTCAATCAGTTCATTTAATAACCAATGATTATGCTGACGTTTTAATAGTTATTTTTATTATAGTTATTATAGATATGATAAATTATTTATTTGGCTAAATGATTCAGAGAAAATGTAAATGATGTAACATTAAACCTGACGTTCAGGAATGATCAGCCTCACGTGTATGAATGAAATGACGATAAATGATGTTAAAAGTGTTTGTTGCTGAGAGACGGACTCTCCTACTCTCTCTGACTTTAACTGGATCCAGAATAAAAGTTAATCAATAAAATAAGATTAAAATAAAAATATTTCTAATAAATGAACGAAGTTGTTTGTAATAATCCAGACTCACTATAAAACCTGACAGTAACTAATCTGTTAACTGTCGTCACTCTGTCATGAAACTCCAGTGTTGTTGTGATACATCTGATCAGTTCGATCTGCTGCTGCGTCCAATCAATAGCTGATATACATTAAGGGGGTGTGTCGGTCAGTAAAAGACTTCCATGAAGGCTGCACTCATGTATCCTCGCTCATAGCTCCTCAGAGATTGCTCCTCGCTCCTCGGACCACAAATAAGCGCTTTGGGACAGCACGCAAGATGGCGGAACAGAACTTCCGGTTCAAGCGAGGATCGAGAACAAGGAAATGACAAAGAAGAGAGATGAGACGCACCTAATGTAATTTTCACACCATCTCTCTTTGGTGAACGTTACCTTTGCTAGTTCACTGCAGACGATAGCCCATGCTTGGAAGATGAAATTTTTTCCGTCACCGGTGGGCAAACATGCAAGTACGTCCCTCTTAGAAAGCAAATGTTCTAAACATATTCTCTGTATCTCTTTACATTCATTCACCTTATTGCATGATCCAAATCGTCCTCAAAAGTTGCCATTTTCAGCGTGTAGGTTGCTAGTTTGAAGGTTGTTGTTTCTCATTTCAAAGGGGATTTTGAAAACGGTAACACGCAGATAGCGGAAGGGGAGGAGAATTCCGACTGAAAAAGTCGGCCAATGGGAGGCTTTATACCGGCAGCCTACAAATGTTGGACATGCACCCTTATCAACTCTATTGGGATCTCAACAGGTGTTGTTCATATAATCAAGCCCATACTTTGGGCCCTTGCTCTCATGATAAAATCCACCACAGTGACCATAAACAGTTGATATATTTACTATATATACACAGTTTACAGTTAAAATACAGACAATATATATAGGTACACCATAGTCTGACATTTACTGTACACAAATGCTTTGGAAAATCAAAATTAGAATCAGCTACAACAGTTACTGCTGTGTTCACCCATCAACCACCTGTCCCTGTGGGAGTGAAATACCACCACATTTGTCCTCACAGATGGGGTCTTGGAGAGGTTCTATACGTCTTCCCCTACCTGCCGGAACCTACCATGAAAAATGCCAGAACAAGAGAAAAAAGGATTACATCTATAACCCACAAACCAGATATCCTGACAAAACTATGTAGTGAATTGGTTGGTTGTCATTAGCCTGGTTTACATGGAAAGATATAATCTTTTTGTGAACACTTTATTACTCAATCTGAATAAAAATGACTCATAAGCACCTTCATCGGAATGAAACTGCTCCATCTGATTGGAATTTCGATCGGATTGAAAGGGGTGGTGTAGTCCTTTACCAATTCAATTGAATACCCATGGATACACTCATTCGGATTGCATCCCGTAAGCTGAATTTGTGCACATGTTCATAACTTGTCTCGTGACGTGAGGCTGCGTATGTATACCAGCCAGATTCACTACACAAAGAAAGAATATGTCGGCCCGAAATTGGTCAGTGGAGGAGAAGTTGCTTTTAGAAATACTAAAAGAGCTAAATGTAATTAGTAGCCTAGATGGAAGAAGGAAGCTTCCAATAAGCGTAAGCATGCATCATCATTACATTGCTTGACTAAGAGCAACACAATAATGGCAACTACTGTGCTGAACAGTTTTCAGTCAGTGACTGGTGCGGAGACTGGAGGGCAAAAAAGCTTCAGGAAATGGCGGCCCATACTGGACACTCAGCACAGGCTTGTTCATTTTCCATCTCTTCAGAGCAATACATATTTAGATCACCTGACAACCACAGAAAAACAGATATGAGGACAAACTGCAAGTTTTGGGCACTTGTGACCCCTATAATGCACCTGCAAAATTATTTCAATCGCTAAAAACAGCGAAGTCCTTGCCAGAGCTCCACTTTGGCAATGTCTATACATATCTTGTGGAGGATTCTTCCCCTTACACTGCCACCAGGATGAAAGCCTACAAAAGTACAGACAGCTATATGTATTTTCGATGTGGATGGGTCAATAATGCTGCCGTTTGGGAAGTGAAGGACAAGAAATTCTTCATCGTCAAAGAAAAAGGTGAGTGCTAATTAGCTAACATTAGTTAGTTAACGTTACCTAACGTTAATTTCAGGATCACTGTCAGTCAGCGTTCTAGGGCAGTAACGTTAGTGACAAAGCAGTAATATTTTGGTCAGCTTAACACAATATCTTATGACAAAGTTACCCAAAACTTTTTCCGATGTCAGGTAAATAAAATAAATAGCATTAATCTACACTCTTCTCCAATCTGGGTTTTCCTGCTCAGGTGGGATTCTGTAGAAGCACAACCCAGGCTTGTCCATTGGTCGGTTAGTGCATGCAATTGAAAACCAACTGAATGCCATTTTGTTTTTAAAAAACCTAGCAAAACCACCTAAGTGGCAGCAGAGTCCTTGTAACTTCTCTGTGGCGTGCAGCAGAAGAAAGTCTTTTTTTTGCCCGCCAGGTGGGCGAATCTATAAATATGTGATGTCACGTGAAATCTATGAATACTGTAAATACAGTAAAACGTGCCAAGCGTTTGCCAAACAAGCACGACATGTTTAGATTAAATGCCTCTGTACATGTAAACACCAGATTGGATTAGATCATATCCAATGTAAACAGTTGACCTGAAATTGTCAATCGGAATGATTTAAATCTGAATGACAAAAAAGTATCCATGTAAACCAGGCTATTGAATTGTTATTAAATGGGATATTGAGCATCACCTTTTGCTGACTTGGGCACTGATGGCTTTTCTGACCATTTGTAACCGTCACCCACAGAATAGCCTATGGTAAGAATAGGGGTTGAGAACAAGCGTTCAAAAATTATTGATTTGACTATCATATTAATTTATTAAAATAAATTTTAGAGACATTTAAACAACACACTTTGTTTCCGTGGGGGGTCCCGATTTATGGCCTTGGTCCACTGTATGGCATCAAACTTGGAAATCCTCATCAGGGGGGTTTCAGACTCGTGAGAACTGTGCCGCTGTCTGGGTGCCTTGTCACAGTGACGACGTCCTGGTCTGGCTTCCCTGCACGAATCATAATTTGTGGTTTGGTTAGTGGTTTCTAAGTCCTTATCCATCCCCAGGTTATTTTTTCTGTCCCACCTGGTTGGGAAAAAGCCCTTCTTCCAGTCTTTGATAACTTGTTTCCTTGCTGATGTTTGCATCGTTGCAGAAGATGATGGGCCTTTTGTGGGAGTGAAAGGATGGTCTAATGTAGAAGGGTTGCTATTAGAGCAAGGCAGCAGCAGTTTGGATGAAGAACGACGGAAGAAGGATGAATGTTGTCTGGGAAAAGATGTGCACTGCATAGATTTAGGAAGACTATTGGAGGTGGAGGTTTCTCCAGACTGAGACAAGCCTCTAGAAGAGGAGAAGCTTTGTCTAGCTTCAGAAATTTGTCCACTAGTGGAAGATGAGCTACCCATGGAGGTGGATGGACCTTCTTGGCTAGGTAATGAGAGTTGTGTTGAAACCAGACTGGGTTTTGCTACGTGGGCATGAACCCTATTTGTTGCCGAATGGTATCTATCATTTGCAAGTTTTGCTTTGGACACAGACCGTCCCTTTTCAGTTCTGTACAAATTCTGCGTATTCTTCTCACAGGAGTCAGTCTTCTTGCTGCCTCCTGTGGGGATCTTTGGAACCTGAGTTTCATCATTTCCCTGCATGTGGACTCTAGATTCTTTTAAAAGTTTCAAGTGTTTGGTGGGTTGTGAAGACTCCAGAACAAAATAGCGACGAATCACAAGATTAGGACCTGAAGTCGAGTCTGCCTCCTTATCCACAGACCGGGACTGCTTCTTTGTTGAGTTTTCAGATGACAGTCTGGGTTTTATGTTATTAGTTTCACAAAGATGGTCTACACTTTCAGTTGAATGTCTGTTTTTTGTAACAAAAAAGTCATTGCCACTGTCCAGTGACCCTGATGAGAGTATTCCCTTTGTATTTCTCCTTTTTTCTGACATCCTTGGTCTGTTGGTATCGTGTTGAACATGCTCAGAGCCACCTTTGGTTTCAATCAGCTGTTCACTCATTTCTGTACTGTGTGACAGGTCACAGAGGGCATCCTGATTCACTTCCTTAAACTGGGTATCATGAAGTTTAGACTGGTGCTGTGACAGCAATGAGTCTGCAGAAGCCAGTCTTGTTCCTTTGAGCTTTTCTTTAGCCGTTCCATACTTTCTGTTAACAGTTTCAGGTGAATGCATCTTTTGTTGAAGACATGAGACATCGCCACCTTCCACTGACCCTGAAGAGAACAATCTTCTCCTTTTTGCATTTTTGTAGTTTTGGTCACTGTCATTCTCTGTGTCAGAGTCTAAGATTATTACACTTTCCTCTATTAAATTTTGTTCATTTTGTTGAACATGCGCAGGGCCACCTTTGGTTTCAATCAGCTGTTCACTCGTTTCTGTACTGTGTGACAGGTCACAGAGGGCATCCTGCATCACTTCTTCAAACTGGGTATCATGTTGTTTCGACGGGTGGTGTGGTACTGCTGAGTCTGCAGATGGTAGTGGGGTTTTTTTAAACTTCGCTTTAACAGTTCCACATGACCTGCCCACAGTTTCAGGTGAATGTCTCTTTTGTTGACTACATGGCGCATCTCCACTCTTGTCTGAGACTGAAAAGAATGATCTCTTCTGCTCTGCCTTCTTTTCGCAGTTTAGATCATTTTCATCTTCTGAGAATGAATCAATTATTATTATATCATTCTTTTCTGAAATCTTTTGTTCATTGGTTTCATGTTGAACATGCTTATTGGCATTTTTGGCTGCCATCAGCTCTCTAAGTTTTTGCATACAGCCAAAATTGTCCAAGCTCCTGCGCTGACCTTCTTGCACGTTTGTAACCTCATCTTCTTCACTCTCTTTTTCAGACACAGAATCACCTGTCTCTGGGGGCAGAGTTGCTGACCTCTTCCTCAACATCTGCCTGGACACAGTCAAATAGTTGTGCTCTGATTCAGATGAGTAATCACAACTGTCCTCAGTTTCACAGCTGTCAGACTCAGAGTATGACTCTCTCCTGTTCTGAGGTGTATGTTGTTCTCTTTCAGAGTCTTCAGGTTCAGGTGTGGGCCAGCATGCTGCCACCTCAAATCTATTCAGAGACTGCATTCCCATGGCTTTTAGCAAGCTCTCAACTGTGTCAAACTCCTCTAACTGGAAAGAAGCAGGTGGAGCTGGCCAGTGAGTCTCACAGTCTGTTGGACTTCGGTCACACTCAGTTTCTTTTTGTCCACTTTCACCATCATCTAGCATAGTTTTTTCTAGGCTGTCCTGGTCTTCATCTTCAGTTTCAAATTTAAGGTCAGACATGCTTATAGGAATGACTACCCACTCATCCTCCATCTGATCATCAGTCTCATCCTCTTCCAAAACAGAGGGAGGACTACATGAAACAGAGCGGTTTGTTTGCCATCCAAGAGGTCTTTTATTGTCAAATTTCAAAAGATCTTTAAAGCCATCATCAGCTTCAGCAAAACTTGGGCAGGAAAAACGTTGTTCAATATCAAATGTTTCTGTCTTTGATGAAACCTGCTTCAATGGAATCAATTCCTCATCTGAAATGATTTCTGTCTTCATCTGAGCATGTTCATCACTTTCATTTTCAAATGGTGACGACTTGCTGTTTGGTACAGGTACTTGTGTGGGTGAAGGCCTCTCCACAGCCATATTCTCAATCTGTGGATTTTCATCTTCACTTATATCTTCATACGGTTCAATACATGGTGGAAAGTCTTCATAATCTGAAATGTCTTCATATTGTGGATCTTTTAAAATTTTCACAGAGGGTGCTTCCTTGCACTCGCTTTCAGATAGATCAGTTTGTGAATACACAGAACCCACATCCTCCCTTACACCTTCACAGCTTGCTTTGTTGCACAGCCCCTCAGCTTGCTTTGTAAGAGTCGAAACATTATGAATCTGAATATCAGTTGATGAATTTGGCTTTGAATGTGCTTCCTTACAGGTACCACCACAATGCTGTTGATCTTCAATGATTTTCATTTTTATCTCTTGATTTTCAGTGAGTGATATGATTTCAAATGATTTGTTTTCAGATACCACTGAACTTAACTTCGATGGAAAATCCTCTGAGACAGTCAGATCCTGCACATTGTTGTCCAACCCAACTACCTCCACTAGTTTTAGGCCTGTATCTCCATTTTCCCTCTCTGTCATGTGTTTGAGAGCAGAAGAAAACCCAGGCATTTGTCTAATGTCATTCAAATTCTTGCTGATATTTAACCCAAGAGACTTATATTCTTCTTGTGATGAGCTGCAGTTGAACGATGAACTGGGGTGCTTCTCAGTCAGTTTATCCAAGGTTATTTTTGACACTGTAGTGAGAACCACTGGACTCTCGTCTTCATTCTTTGTGCAAGTGGCAGCAACCTCCCTCATAATTTGTGAATATTCTGTGGATGTAAAGAGATGAATGTTATCTATATTCCCGTTCCAATATTGTTGCAGTAAGACTTTAGTTAAGTTGTCCAGCTCTACAATGTTCTCTACATTCTCCAGACTGGCAATGAGCTCCTTCAGTGCAGTTAATGAATAATGAATAGTGGTCTTGCCATTCTCTATGTACTTATCACACCATTTGTTATGGAAAGTTTCATCGTTGCAATTGACACATTTTTTATCTTCACAGTCACCTGAATACACAAGTGTACTATCGCCATTTGCAGACACAGTTACATCCAAGTGTTTTTTCACTGACAAATCAAAATCTGAGGGTAGACTAGTCTTAACAGATTCAGTTCTAGGACAATATGTTGTGTATCCTATAACAGAGGATAGTGTACCTGTTGAATGTTTCTTTGATGCAGATGTAGCACAATCACCTGTCTCCATAGACTTGGGAGTTAACTTAGTATTTGCTTTGCTGCCCGTAGTGCACTGCTCTATCACAGCAGAGGTGAGACTTTGCCTCTTCACATCTTCTTGGTTGGAGGCAGAGGTTGTGGGGATTTGGGCAGGGCTGTTGGACTTTCGCATGATGCAGTCAGACTGGAGTGTGGAGTCCTTGTCCAATCCCTCATTAGAATATACAACGTGATGATTAATGTTCTGCTGTGTTAAAATGGTCCTATAATATGCAACCTGTTGTGCAATAAAGTCTTGTATTTGTTCATCTGTAGGTGGCACCATTTCTCCAAATGGTGAGACTTTTTCTGTAGATGGCTGACTACTAGGAGAGGGGGAGGAGACCTGCTGCTGACAGGGGGTGGAAGGAGTTCCTCCTGAATAATCTAGATTTTGTGTTCTAGCCTTTCCACTGTTAAGACCGGCTATTGAACTTTTCATTTGCTGACTCTTGTATTGTCTTTCTCCTGAAAAAGGAGTACTAGTATTTGTTTTAATCTTGGCATTAGTTTCCTCTGACAAAGTAGATGGGGTGCTCGTTAAGAATTTGAAATCTGGAGCATTTCCTCTTAGTAGGGAAAGCAGTAGTGGGTTTCTAGATTTCAGCTGTTTGCACGTAGGCATAGAAGAACACTGATTCTGTATAGGAAATGTCTGTGTTATGACATCAAGGTCGTCTCCCTGAAGTGCTAAAGAACTGGTACCGACTGAGAAGGCAAAATTCAAATGTCTTTGTTGCTGTCCAGTATTAATGTTCAAATTTGACACTTTTTGTTTGGAACTCTCACTTTCTTGTCCACCAATATAAACAGATTGTCTTGCAGAGTTCTCATTAGAAGATGTACCACAGTAACTGCTGTGTTGTGCAGACATTTGTGCTGATGAATAAAAGTGAGCATTAGCTTTTCTGCTTATTTGGCGACGACTGTTTCGAGGACTACATGCACTATCCCTGAGTTTTCGTCGCTGGAATCCAGTGCTTGCCTGTGACTCCAGTTGGCAGAGTCCCTGGAAATTTTGTTGCAAATGTGTATTGCCTTGCTGCCACTGAACTGGACTGTAAGCCACTCTGAGCTCCTCAGAATACGGAGTGGCTACCATGTTGTGATGTATTCCATTGGCTGGGTGAACCACTGGTACAGGTACAACATTGTTGTCTAGAGATGATGTGACAGCACCAACGTTTCTCTGGTGTTGGAACGCAGGATAGGCGACTCCTTGGATGTGTGGACATCCAGATCGCATTTCATGTGGAGCAATCATTCAGGTGATGACTTCAGTTGAGCACTTGTCAGGTCTAGGAAACAAAAAGGAAAATTAGTGGTTTGCTGGTTTCACAATCATACACCATACAAGCCTTTTCCACAATGGGAACTTGACTTGATATTATATATTTATATATTTCCACTGTACTACCCTGCTATGGGAGCAAGTTCCTGAAACTAAATTCAGGAGGTGATACTAAATCCAAGTTCTAAGTACGGAATGCAAGCTGGTTTGTAACATGGCAAAAAAATGCAATAACATATGTTTAGATAAGCATTACAAGTATGTTTGTTTCAAAATAAGGGCAGCCTTCTGATTCAGAATGATATGTGTGTTTCACTGAATTGTTATGTCTTTGTATGTGTAAACTGTAGATTGTGTGCACAATTATGGGATGAGAAGACTTTTTAACAACACTTCTCAGTAATCTTTGCCTATGCATTTTCAACATTTACTATTTCTTATTTAACTATTTTAATTCTATTCTTTAATTCTTGATTCTGTTTGGAGTCACACTTGCAGCTGAATGAAGCACCCTCAATTAAGGTGTAGGGAAGTGGCAAGCTTTGGGACAAACATCTCGTTTTTCACTCTGATGTTTATAAGCTGCTTAGTTTTTGCAACAGTCCCTGTAAATATACAACACATTCAAATGACCACATCTAGAAGGGTATATTTGATTTTAAATACATTGTAACCTGTAAGTTGTTAATGTCTGTATGACAATATTTGAGTAATTAACGTTTGTATGTGTATTCGCATGGAACTTTTGTACAGAGCGTCTTCCATGACAAATACAACACGGTATTACATGTGGTCAGTTAGGTGCAGATTTGCTGTGGGAGGGTTTTAGAAGCCACTTCCATTTGAGGGTAATTGCATTGGGATGACAGACGTGCAAATGGAGTGGAAGGGGCAAGGAGAGGGTGTAGGGGGTAGTTTGAGAAAGGCCCTCAGAGTCAGACAGCAGCTGCTCATGGCTGCTTAGCTCTAACTCACACATGGGCAAAATGCAGCCCAGGGGCAGAACCGGCCGTTGGACCATCTTGATCCGGCCCGCAACATCCTCAAAGCAAAATTAAGCGATTCCCCAAAAAATCAATAAAAGGCAGCATTATGTGCCCCCCTCTCGTTTCTCCCTCTCTAACCCAGTTATAACTGCCAAAATATATTTAGTGGCCCATTTTAATGTTTTATATACAGTATATGTTTTTCCATCCAAGAGAATTCCATTTGCGATCCATTAACTAGTGGGTGATCAACCCTTGCTCTAATGTTACCCCTCATATCTGATATGATGTCATTCAGCACCACGTTGTTTTCAATCGTTTCAATAAGCTCAGACATTTACAACAAGCCTCCTCTACTCGCGGCTCACCAGCTGTTGTGAAAACGGGATCGCGGGTGAAAAAATACAAAACGTGTGTTGTGTTTTTTGGCAACTTTATAAAACATCCCGAAGAAGGTCAATGGACCAATTACAAGGAGAGAAACAAGGCCCTTTTACACAACCCATTCAGTGTGGGCCTGATACGACTTGCCCTCTGTGTAAATGTCACAGAAGCGTAATGGGGGGTCAAAGTTGTTCCACCTCTGAGACGGCAGTGGAGGTAGTAACTATGGAGGATATTTTTGGTCATATTTCAAATTAAAAGTCCAAATAGAAAATTCAAAGAGATAAAATTTAAAAGATTATTATTTTACT
>JBBPCS010000878.1:10648346-10659894 GCA_037974645.1 Hollardia meadi | reverse complement strand
ACACACACACACACACACACACACACACACACACACACACACACACACACACACACACACACACACACACAGGTGGGGGAGAGGAGGAAGTGAAGTGGAGGAAGGAGAGGGTGTAATTATTGAGGATGATGTGTATAGAGGCCTATGCGGAGTGACAGCTCCCCTTTCATTTCTCTGATCACTGGTTTAATCCTGACAGAGCTACAGCGGGCTGCGGAGCTGCTCTGTCTGCCTGCCTGGGCTCCAACACATTGCCTCTGTATCTGTGTGTGAGAGTTCTCACACATCTGTGTGTGCATGTGACAGGATGTCACAAAGTAAATGTAGGTGTGCGCATCTCTGCATTTGCTTGTGTCAAAATATCTCTGTTTCTTGCTTGTGTCTGAGTGTTTTTCCTGTGTGTGTGTGTGTGTGTGTGTGTGTGTGTGCACACGTGCAAGATGCACAAGAGTGTGTGTGTGGGTGCTCACTGCTCAGGAAAATGTGTTGTACAGGCTGATTGCAGTGGCAAGCAAATGCTGTTTTTAATGAAGGAGGGGGAGAGAGGAGAGGGAAACACAGGAAATTAAATTGATATGTAAATGACAGAAATTCTCATTTGAGCTGAAGGTTGAGAGTGCTACAGCATTAACCAGCTTATGAGTTAATAATGATTTTTTTCCCTCCCTCCCTCCTTTCCATCTCAGTTTGACTCCCTCCCTCTCTCTTAGAAAATAAAAGATAGGTAGGAAAGGAAGGAGGGTGAAGATGAAGACAACATATGTCCCTGAATCTTAACTCTCCAGAGATTTCCCCCTAAGCTCTTGTATAACCAGTTTCCTCAGAATCTGGACCTCTTCTAAAAACCTTTACAACAGGCCAGTCTTGACTTTAAGAATACATATCCACTGGACTTTTTGCTCTTCCCTCTCTTCACGTTTTTTAAATGTTTTTCCCTCTGTATAAACAACCAGATGGTGTTGAATATATCTCAGATGGACATGGACGAGACAAGGGGTGTCGGACAGGTTGTAATAGTGGTTTAGCTCTGTGTAGCGGAGAGTAACAAAACAAAGACAACATCAGCTACAGCTACATAGAGCACCAGAGGCAAATGACTGCAGAATGATCACTGAAGCTATAATCAACCACTAGGGTTATTATTTTCTCCCCTCTCTTTGGTATTAGCTGGAACGAAATAGCTCAGTCAAAAGTCCTTGCCCTGCAGCCTTCAGTGATTGGAAAATGATATTAAACCAGACATTGTGTTCCCCAGTGCAGAAAGAGAAGAGGAGAGAAAAAAGAAAAGAAACACAAAGCTGCAACAAATGAAGAAAATGGTTGAGGCCCTGCAGGAGAGAGAGGGGGCAGTGGCAAGTCACACACTCACACACACACAAACTTACAATGAAGACTCACAATGTACGCATGCGCACGCACACACTATGTGACACATTAAGTGCACACATTACACACACATAAACAACACAGACAAACACACATAATACCACGACACAAATGGACTCTGATTAGAAAGCATTAGCCAAAAAACATCAGACACAAATGGAAACCACATCAGTGGTCTGGTTCCAGAAAAGAAGGAGAGGGCCTTGATGGAATCCTTTTCTCTCGGCAGAAAATAAACAAGACTTTTTCCATCTCTATTATTTCATACAACTGGAGGGAGAAGAAAGCCTCCCAACCATGAGGACAGATGGAAAACAGAAAGTGAGCGGTGCTGCAGGAAAGGCCGTGGCCATCTGAGCTGCATAAAACACAATGAGCCACAGGTCTCCAAGCTCCTCCGTGGCTAATGACAACATGCACCACTGCAGAAGTCACAGATTGGTAAAAAAAAAAAAAATACACATATGCACACCAAAACACACAAACATATACACTACAAGATCTGTGATTTATTATTATTATTATCATTATTATAATTTTTACACACATGCACTCCAATATCCAGGCCAGTGGTCAGCAGTGAAGCCTGCAGACTAGCCTACTCAGTACACAGGGTTCCTTTATCCAGCGGAACATCCTCAGCAACGTACCTAAATGACTGTAAAATAGCTAACCTCCACCTACGGTATAAGAAATAATGAAGTGAGTAAAACTATTCAGAGGGTACAGACAAGCCTACTAGACACCGCTGAAGAGCACTGGAAAATGTGAAAACATTAAGCAGACGGTGGAGATGTAACCAGATGTGAGACGCCCAAGGCTGAGGCACTGATAGCTTACAAAGCCATCGCACCACTCAGCATATTTTCCTTCTTTTCAAACCAAGTAAAATATTTCAACATGATTAATGAAATTCTACTCCACAGGCAGACCAACTCCCCTGGCTACAAAGTCAATGGTGACAGAACCGGAAATAGAATGCTCTGCACTGCACTTGGTGCAGGTTAAAGGTACACATCTATTGGTACAAAAAGGTTGATGGGAACTTCATCCTCACCCCAACAGTGCTTTGGCTGTTAGATCATTGCAACCACATCCTCACTTATAATTACACCAAATGTGTGGTTCGAGTGAGTACTTCTTGTTGTATTATCAAAGGAATAAGTGAGAGAGAGACGGGCCAGAGAGGAAGAAGATGACAAAGATGTTGAAATAGAGGGAGAAAAGGCTAAAAGAAAAAGAAAAGTCATGCAACAGGGCAGCAAATGATTGTAACAATGAGGGTTCAGAATATAATTATTTAGGGTTAAACAGTTTTCCCTTGAACTGTGGAGCTGTCGATTGAAATGAAAAGAGCTGTGGTAATGAACAAAGTGATGCAGCCATTTATTCGGTGCATTCACTCGCATGGTATTGTAATTTTGATGTCTGAGCACCCAAGATGAGTGGGGTGGCTGGATGGGGGCTTCAGTGATGATGATGCCTTATCAGAACAAGACAAAAACCTAATCCAACTGGAGAGCTGATCCCCAACTGAAAGGACAGTCTGACAGCGAAAGGTTATCTGTTAATGCTGCTCCACTGACTTATCTGTGGAATACATGATTGCTTGTGTACGTAAAGTAGTACATCTATTAGTTGTCTACAACAAAGATGCTTAATGCATTAAGGCTGGCTGTGTATGTGCAGCATGTTAAGTATAAGCATCGGTGTGAATATTGAAAGACAGTGACGCTCAAAGACAGAGTTAAGAAACCATGGTGAAATGCAAGTACCTTGCAGAAGTGACCAGTGATCCTCACACTGGTGTTTTAGTGGATGGAGTTGACCCACATGATGAACTTGGCTAGGCTTGAGCTCGGCACACGGCTCCTTCAGTATGAATAGGTAGAGCAGGTTTGGCCAATCCTGGACATAACATATGTTTAATGAGCAGAAAAAATGCATTAAAATCTGAATACACAAAGAATTGACCTTCCCACTAGCAATGGATGGCTAACAATCATGCTAACAACAATAACTTTTGAGCACGGAAAATGGATAAGTAATCACAGAAGGCATTCAGCATTGCATTTAAGTTTATGGATTTATTTTACAGGGTCTTCAAAAAGACACTGCAGTTCAATGCTGGTTTACCGGAGCCGTCAGCCCTCATTAGCATGACGATGTCCTTTAACTAAAAAGTAAGTCTCTAACATGCAACTTTCAACTGCCAGATTGTGATGTAGGGTTATATTTGATATAGTAAATGTAATAATATTACCAAAATTTTGTTTGGTTAGTAACAAAGCAATCAGAGCGGCTCATTAAAAAAACCAAAATGCGGCAACCACTTCCCACATCTTCTGACCACCCAGTTGGACCAAATACCCCCGACAGAGGAGAGCCAGTTAAACTAACCCAGGTTGGACCTAAGAGAGTGAGCAAGAGAGATGCATAGTTGGCCCACCCCCTCCACCCTAACTACATGCCTGTTCTCTTTGCAAACCACATCTGCTTTTCTTTCCATTGGAAAATACCAACGTCTGCTGTTAACCAAGTGAATATCAATAATGGGGCAGGTATCAAGCTTCCTGGTTGAGTCATCAGGGTGTTGGCCTAGATAATTGTGGAATGTTATGTTTTCTTATGCTGATTTTTCTTTCTTTGCCAAAGATGCCACGCTGTAATGTTACCAGCGGGACAACTGCACACATCAGTCTTTTCTGTACACAGGTATTTTGTGCTATAACTCCATTGAAAAATGGCAAATGGCAAAAATCAAGTTTTGCTCCACAAGTCATATAAAAGAGAAACACTGATAAAGTGCAGTCCTGCTTGTACCCCATAGCCTGCTTTGCCGGAGCTGTTGGCCCTACAGTGTTAAATTGATTGTTTAGCTGGTAAAGCCAACTCTGTAAAGCAGAGTGGATAAAGCCAATATTCTCAGTTTGCCCATAATTCATCATTCTGTGCCTCCATAGTGGTGTTATATGAGCCAATATGCTGTGCTGGCCTAACGTGGCCGACGTGCTGTGTCACACTGCACAATGCACAAGCCACACCTTGCCTGCAATTTGAAAGTTAAGAAAAGGCAGCGTGATGCAGACAGCTAACTTATCTGAAATTACAGTCAACGATTGCATCTGGCCCGTAAGCAACCTCTGACTGGCCTAGTATACATAAATCTGATATATGACAAAATATAGAGTAAATGTTCTATGTATCTCTTACACACATATGCTTATAGATGTGATATACTTATAAGTAACTATAAAAACACATTGCTATTTTTTTTACTATATTAATTTGCATTTGTTTAAAATTTGTAAAAATCTGTTCAAATTTGTACCAAAATCCAAAAACAGGCTTAAATAGGCTGCTGAAAATCATCCATCAGCCCATCTACATTTCCTGATTTTAAAATCTGCTGTAATTGAATAGTCCTGTTACACAGTATGACTGCAATTTATTTGCATATTTCTGCATGTTACATTTAATTTCAGATGGTATAATAGCAGTAGGAATGATTTTTAAGAAATGTGTACTGAGAGACATGTTTTGACCTCTGCAACTGTAGTTATGACTCATTCCACAGACGAATTCTGTTATAGACCTTTTAAAGACATGTTATGCTGTTCATGGATCTCGACACGTCCCCAACACATTGACACCGCAGCTCCTGCAGAAGCCCTTCTCCTGCAGAAAATCAGGTTAATCCAGCCCTCATTATTTTCTGGGAATTCACAAGGTCCTAGGTCTGAAGTGGTGGGGGAAAGGGAACATAAAGAGATTAAATATATCAGTGTACGACAAAGGGACCTAAGAAAAGGTTAAAATTATGTTGGAAACAGGACATGATGAAAAGAAAAGCATGGATTGGAGAGAATGTTTAGAAATGGCGAACGTGTACAGGTAAAGGTGAGAGGTGGCAAACCCAGTGCCTCATTTAAATGCTGGAGCTTCAATGGTTTTCAAATCAAAAGAGAAAGTCTGTGTGTGACCTTTTAGACAGCATACCCAGAGAGACTAATGGAGAGACAAAGGCACCGACATAAACACACACACACGCAGACACAAATAAACAAACACACACATAAACACACGCACAGAACCCCTTAGGCTTATTCTCCATCCTTTGTATTGGCTTCTTATCATAGCTGGCCCCCTCAGGGCTGCACTATAGGCCTTCCTTTGGGATGTATAGAACTGTGTTGCACACCGTCTTACACACATTATCTGTGCAAAAATAACATTAAAACATTATACATCACACAGCCACATCAAGGTCTTCAACTGGGTTACACTCTGGTGCAGATAACGAAAATCATGCAGAAAAAAGGTTTGTGTTCCTTTTAAAAATACAGCAGATGCAGTAAAGTCATATATATCATCTCAAGAGAGCACTGCTCTCTGAAATTTCATGCCTACAAAGTGCAAGAATAGGAACTGCATGAAAGAGTGAAGAGTATCTAGAGAGTGGCACTCTTTAAGGTTTTCTGAGTCTACAAAGCACAGGGAAAAGAGCTGTTATGTTAAATGGAATGAAATATGCAACTCACTTTTTGCACTGAGATTAAATGGATTTCAGTTTGCAACCCTCAGCGGGAGAAATCAAAAGTGTTTACAACTTCACCAGCAATGGCCAAGAGAAAGGCAAGAAAAAACTTCCCACTACTCCACACACATATGAAGTGTGGCACTTGGGATTTGAAAAGAAGGTGCACAAGGTCAAACACAACATCTTATCCGTACTAACATGAATGAAACTAATAGTCACATATGAAGAGCAGGTATATGAATGAATGCAGAGGGGAACAGTGTGCGAGGTCAAAGAATAACGAGGGGCTCTAAAGGAAAGTGTGTTGGTGAAACCAGCTTCCTGTTAACAGGTTTTAGAGGGAACTGATGAGCACAAAGTAGATAGCTGGGCATCATCAAAACACACTTTTATATCCGGTGGCAGTAACATGCAACCTTCCATTAGCTTTAAACAGAGGAACTATACAAAAAAGGGACAGGAAACATTGGAGGAAAAGAGAAAAATAATGAGTAAGAGTACAGAAGGTGAGCAAAACAGCCAAAAAGAACATAACATAAACCTGTGCATGTTAATTTGCCAACCAGTGGGTATTGATTTACTCCCATACCTGTTTGTGCTGTATGTTAACATATTTTAATGTGTATGTTTCAATATGTGTGAGCCTGAAGCAAATGAATGATGACAAGGTGATTGAGATGCAGCCTTGCTTAGAGCCAAATAAGTGCTTTGCATGATTGCTACCACTCAGTCTGACATGGGAGTGAAATCTCTATACCCCGGAGCTATAGTATTACCTGTGTTCTCCATTTACATACATATTTATGCTCTGCAGTCACAGGGGGCAAATCATTGTGACTTCATTGTTATTGAATCTGGAAAGTTTAGAATAAAGTTTCTAGAAAGCAATAAAAATCTTTACCTCACAGGCCTGCTACGAGAGTCTCGGAATTTTAAATCCTTGTAAGGCCTTTGATTGTTGGTGTATTGACTGAAAATGATATTGCAAAATGAGAATTTGCGGGGGGCTGAGGGAAGGAAAAGGATTTCTGTCAGGATTATCCAATCTTTGTCTGATTATCCAGGAAACATGGAGCTGTGTCAGGTAGAGGAGTTTGTAATTGTGGGTTTGCAGTTTCTGTTTACTACAGTGAGATGGTGTGCACATGCATTTGTGTGCATGGAGTGTGTGTTGCTTCTTTGAAAAGCAGTGTTGTTTTGTACACTGATTGAGATAATTAGCATGAGAATTGAACCATCACAACTTACCAGTGTGCTGTGTGATTACTACTGTGCGTCTCTCAATTCAACTAGTCCGTCAGCATTTACCTTTCGGGCTTTGTGAACAACAGAGAGCATCTCTGTGGCTGCAACATGAAAGAACAAGTCCAAATTGTAGAAGCGCCTGTTGTTCCATATGAGGCAGGTCAATGGTTGGCTGTCAAACTGACATTTTGTAAATAGGATAGGACCATAACCTTTATTGTGATGAGCTCTTCTTTCAGGAGGAAATCTTTTGGGCAAATGACAGGGCAAATTCTAGGTGGCTTCAATGAAACTGATAAAAAAGTGCTGCAGTTGAGAAAGCTTTTGGATGAGTTATGGGATCTTCTAAGGGACTGAAAGAAATAAAAAGAAACTATGTCAAAGATTAGCATGATGGATTAAGAACTACACAGGGAGGGTTGAAATAGAGGTCTACATTGAATTTTTTCAATTTTCAAAACCCTGATCACACAAGTGTCACAGAATATCTTGTCTAGTTATGTTTATTTGTCTAGCCAATATCACATACATTCTTTTTTAAATCTAAAAGCCAACCGTTTGCAGTTGACAACAGTAACCAGCCGGAGACCAGCAGAGCAAATGTGAGAACACAGCTACAGTGCAGCCGACCGTGAAAGTAACTACACAAACATTATCAACATGATTATGAAGCCACAGGGTCCACATACTTCCAAGTTACTGTGTAGCCCATACTGAAGCCGCTCAGCTGCTCCAACCTTTGGCTCTGGAAAAACAATCTTTGTTAAAACACATCGCTACCGGTGAACCAGTGTGGGAATGTCGCACCCAACAGTGGTTTAAAAACTCCATTATACTGCGAAATACAGAGAGATGTATCTGACAGTGATCAGCTTAATCAGCAATGTGTGAACTCCTTTGGCAAGGGCTTGAAGGTAACAGATGTTTGTTTATATGAAAAACGTCCCACACTCCAGCTTTAATGTTGTACAGAGGAGACTTAAAAACATCCTCCGTAGGAGTGAAGAAGGTTTTTTTTTAGAAGTAAAAACAACCTACATAGTTTAGTGTTTTTTGACAGTGAACTTTCTCTTTCTGTTCAGCTGAGCTACTAACCTGTGAGGCTGGGGTACATGTTGGTGGTGTAGTTGTCCTTGATGCCCTTTCCCCAGTATTTGCTGACGGCAACCAGGGGGGCATGCACACAGGTCATCCTGCTCAGCGCTGGGTGGGGTCGCCCTGTACTGTGCCAAACTGCATGGCCGCATCGAACATCTCCTCTGTGATTACCATCTCTGACACATGGATGTAGTAGGCCAGCTGCTCTGCCACCTGTCCATATAAGAGTGAAGCAGAAGAGAACTGAATCAGAGCAGTGGCAGAATAGAGGCAGAACTATTAAAGGAAGGGGTGAAATTAAAGACAACACAGAGAGGGTCAGGGAAAAATGGGAAAATGAGTGATTGGAAATGACGAGAAATGAAGCCGAAAAAGGAAACGGGGGAAGACAAAGAGAAAGATCAAAATGGGGATGCAGAATTTCCAAAAGGCTCAATACATGCAGACACCCTGAAATGCATAATTAAATTATGGCATTCAGTGACATTTTTATTAATTCCTGTGGGTCTCTTTAGATGCAGCTCACTTGGTATTCAGGGACATCATTACCAAAATCTACAAAAGCTCTTATCAGTCATAATACTGCATAGCACTGCGCCTATGTGTGTAGGGATGTGTGTGTATGTGTCTTTGACAAGGCTTGGCAGCAATCTCTGCTTCACATCTTTTGGCTTCTGAGGAGAATGGGCAGTCCAGCTTTTCTACAGTGTTTCTGACATTTACATTAGTCAGGATGAAAGCTGAACAGGTATCAGACAAGCTGGACAAGGCTGCATAAAGAGCCTGAACATAACCATTTGAACACCTCTCTCTGATCAGGACATGCAGGTATTTGCATACCAAACCAACTACACATCGGGGATTTAAAAAACACAGCTAAACATCGTTTTGTCCGTCTCTACTTTAAGGCACTATTTTCTCTATCAAAACGTGTTAGCTACTTGAGCCTACTCATAGGAATTAAGCAGACCCCCTGGGATTTTCAATGTCAGAACATTCATTATAGGGCTCAATGGGGCACAACTCTTTCATTAAGAGCTTCATAACACGTCTCACTGGGGTTCTGTCGTTATCTTGGTGCAGCACTCTACTGCAGCTACATTTGGTTTGGTGGGGGGGGGGGGCTGTACCGTTGCCTGTACCTGTAAGGGCACAGTCGACTCCAGCTGCCGTGGCTGTGATGGAGGTGTCCTCAGTGGAATTACGTAGTTTCCTCTGTCTGTCCTTCAGTCACAAGTCCTTGGTTACACCAGGAATGATCCACAGAACTAATAACTTCTCAAGGACAAGAGAAAAAAGTTTATTCAGTGTGATAATGTCAACATGCAACAGTGCACACTCCAGAGAAATGGCAATAAAAGTTTGTGAAATTACACCCAAAGACATGTGCTGCGTTCTGTGAACCCCTCACTAGAATTGAGGGTGGATTCCTCACCAGAAATTCAAACATAAAAGCAGGTGGTCCCTGAGCTACCTGCAATATTCCCAAATTATATCACTATGCAGATTATATATTGAGCTGTCTTGTCGAATAATACTAAAAGGCAGGTGCAGCAAAATGTGCATGTGCCAGAGTGTGATTCTAGGTGTGTGTGTGTGTGTGTGTCAGATCACTGCCCACACTGTTGTTAATTTAGAGGGGAATGTGCATGTACAAACACACACATACACACACAAAGGCATACATAAACACTGCTAAGAACGCACTCCCAGAAGGGAGTGGTAACTAATACTGTTAATTCATGTGATGAAAGGACGGTGACTGTGCAGGCTCACTGAGTACACACAAAAAAATCTCAGCCTGTTCTATATATCCTCCAAATTTGTTTTCTGCTTTTACTGCATTAAGACTAGGTTGCACAATTAAGTAGAAACATTAACAGAGTTTGGTGCACTATGGTTGTTGTATGACAGTGACTGCTCACAGCTGTCACTGAATTTCTAAAACATAATGTGAAAAGAAAACCCTAATTTTGTTTATGAAATCAAGAGATTAAGACACACAGTTAGCACAAATGGAACAGAAACCTAATTTTTTGACTATGTATGCACTTTACCAAGTGTCCTGATAGTGTTAAACTAAGCACATTTACACAACAAAGACTCAAGCTAAAATTCAAATCTTCGTTTTGCCTTTGTAGTCAAAAATACACTATTGTGATGCCTTATTTAAAAACTACTGTACTAGGGCTTTTATTTGGGCATAGTCTATTTAAACTATCTAAACCACTTGCTGAAATCCAAGAGTATGTATATAACTGAAGCCAATATTTTAGAAATGTAATATTGCAATATTTATATTTATATGTATAAGTGTGATACGACAGTATCACACTTGTTTTAATACATTTTAAAAAACAACCCAAAAAACCCCAATAAAATGGCTCCGTATAGCTTGTCCAGCATAATCCAAGTCTCTGGAAGCACCGTGATCCCAAATTGATTTAAAAAGATGTTACTTACACCCTTTTTTAAAACGAAATGTTCACTGTAGTCGCTGAGCTGAGTCTTAGGGCGAACCCCCAAAGGAAAGTTTTTGGCTTAAAAAGGGGTGTAAATAATGTCTTTTTAAACTGATTTGGGATCTTGGGGCTTCCTAAGACTTGGATTACACCAGACCAAATGTATAGAGCCATTTTATGTTTTATTTTTAAATTTTCTAAAACTAGTCCCAATCTACTTCATTGCTGCAAATTTGTTTTGCTGCGAAGCTCCAGAAATGCTTTGTGGACAAAGAAATGTCACACCACTTTCAATCGGCATGGGGGTGAGTAGGTAATGACTGAATTTTCATTTTTGGGTGGACTGTTTCTTTAACTATTTAATAAGCTGAGCAGCAGGATGATTGTACATATTAGTGCTTTATCCAGTTACCTGCCTTGACAAACATGACAACCTGCTGCTATGCTGAAACCAAAGCAGAGCCACAAAATGAATCTCTAATGCGAGATTTCCAACAGTGTTAACAGTGCCAAGAGCCAACACATCTGTTGTTCCTATGCAAACAGAAAAGTTTAGTTGTATTACTGAGAGGTAAGATAACAGGGTTGCAACAGGAACAAGTTTCTCATTTAATTTCTGAAGTCATGTCATGTACAGAATGTTTGAGAATCAGTTGCTTTTAAAGCACTTCTTAGACAGTTAGCCTGGATGTTAGGGATGCACCGAATGTTTGTCAACCGAAATTATAAATGAAAAGACAGAATAATTTTTACCGAACAATGACGTTTTTGGCTGGACCGTACGTTCACAAAGTAAAGTACATCGGATCCGAACAGA
>JBBPCS010000878.1:10617218-10641441 GCA_037974645.1 Hollardia meadi | reverse complement strand
GCGTTCATGCGTTGTCACGTAAATAACAGACTCCAGCACTGAATAGGCCGTAGCACAACACAGCAGCATATCAGGTAACCCGAACCAGAACATGACGTCTAAATTCTTATCCGAACCCGGCCCGACTATCCACACTCTAGCCAGAACCATGAGTTATTATTACCAAACAAAAACAAAAAACCCGCTTCAACAAACGACCCCACTACCATCCTTCTGTGGCTGTTCTGTGAAGTTATCACTATTAGTGAAACTTAGCAACCGTACACACAGTTAAATTGGCACAGTTAGCTTGGTTGCAAGCGTGGCTAAAGGCTCACTGGAAACCGGCTCGTCTCGCAAGCAAACACTTTATATGAACTTCGACACCATTAGCGTTGCACTTTTGTGATTATTCTAATTTCTTAATAGATCGTGTAAAGTAGTATTACCATATGGTCTGCCGAGTCTGATTGGTGTCCTCCTTTCCCACGTCAAGTTCTGCAGGCCAAGTCCGACCGTAGTATTAAGCCCCGGTTCCACCAAGCGGTACAGTTCAGTTCAGGTCACTTCAGTTCAGTTCAGTTTAGACCGCACGGTCTGCTGCTGAGGTCAACTGCGGGCAGCCCCTTGAGGGAGGATCATGTTGCCCCGTACCCGTAGTAGATCCAAAGAGAAGCGGTATGTCTTGGTGCATTCGCATGCACTCGGACATCGGAGTTTCGCTCGCTCTTCGTCCTCTTTGGGGACTTTCGCTCTTTCCAGCCCGCCGCAACTTTTCATGTAAGTATTTTTGAATTAGATCATTCAAAACTGGGGTGGCAGGTGGCACCCCAGTAGATCCACCCCTGCTGCAGTGAGATGGTCAGTGTTATTCACTTTAACCATCAGTGGTTTTAATGTTGTGGCTGATGGATGTATTTTAAGATTCTAAAAACATAGGAAAGACTACACACCACACACATCAACTACACCAACATACAGATGTTTTTTGTCTCGACAGTCAAATAGGAGCACATAATGAATAACTAAGTAGAGGGAAACAGACGGAATGGTCTAAGTCATTTTACGACATAACCTCTAATGAAAACCTTGTATTGTTGTGTGTAATACTGAATGTGTTTGCGTACCGTTGTTTGTTTTTGTATTATGGGATGTTTTATGTCTGTGAATCACATATTGCATTCATCGCTTTTGGAAATGCAGTAGAGCAAAGACAAATTTCCCCAAATGTGCTATTAAGTATATTCTTTTCCATTCTATCTCTCAAGAAATTGACTATTTGTGTTGCTGTACAAAAACAGAAATAGACATCAATCAAAAACAGTCTACCCTGCTAATTATGGCTGCAATTTGAAAAGAAAAAGCAAAGAATCAGAGGAAAAACACTAAATCTGGATGAGATACAACCCCAATTACAAAAAAAAAGTTTGGCCATTGTGTAAAACAAATCATAATGTGATGATTTGCTAATCTTTTTTGACATATACTAAACTGAAAACAGTACAAAGACGTATATATATTTCAGCTCATCAGCTTCGTAAATATATGCTTATTCTGAATCTGATGCCAGCAACACATTTCAAACAAGTTAGGATAGGGGCAACAAAAGACTGGGAAAGTTGTGGAATGAAAAACACCCGCAGACACCCATCTGGAACATTCCACAGGTAAACAGGTTCATTAGTAACAGGTGATAGTATCATGATTGGGCATAAAAGGGGCATCCTTGAAAAGCTCAGTCGTTCACAAGCAAGGATGGGACAAGGTTCACCACTTTGTGAAACACATACAGAAACTGTATAAAGGATATTGCTACATGAGCTCAGCAATGTTTCATAAGACTGTTGTCGGTAAACAGTTCATCTGCAAATGATTGCAGTCTGTCTTTATTTACATTTGACATAATGTGCCAACTTGTATGGAATAAGGTGATGAAGAAACATTTAAGTTTAACAAGTTAAGTTTTCAGAGAGAGCTGGAGAGAATGAACTTTGTAAAAATGACCAAGAGTAAGAGTGAACTTAGGAAGAGCTATGGATCTCAACCAAAAGCTGATGAACTGGATGATAAAATAATTATCATGGTACACTGTAATATATTAATTTGCAACTAACAATTATTTTCATTATTGATTATATTCTGGATTAACCGTTTGGTCTATGAAATGTGTTGCCCCTCAAAATGTTACTGAGAATATTGGGCATTGATTGAATGAGAAGGCAAATAATTTACATTCTAAAAATCACTGCACACTGTATGATTTTATCTCCCCACTGTCAACACCAGACAGAAACAAACTAGGTCCAAATGGGTCCAACTGATTGTGATGCCTAGACCGTGATTATAATCAGCCCACCAGTCATAAGAAACTATGGGTAAAAATATCCTTACCTCCACTGCTCCTGCAGTTTACACCTCCTGTTCCCTCTGGCTTACCAGTAAAATCTGCCAAATGATTTTTTTAAGCTGTCACCACCTAAACCAACTACAGACTGTGTTCTTCTCAGTTCAATAGTGCCCTTAACATCCTGCGTGGGTGGTTTCAAGTGTGCAGTATGTGGCTGTGATTTCATGGACACATTTAATGCAGTTTTTTTTCCCTTTCTCTTTCTATCAGCTCTCTTGAGGCTTCAAAGCCTCTCCATCTCTGTATTGAGTCTCATCAGCAAAACAGCTATTGGTATCTTATTTACATGGGCTTTTACCTCTTCTGCATGGTCAATACCCTCATTCACATATACACACAAACCACTTTTTATTTAACAGGGTGAATTCAGCGCAAATAACAGGCAAAAGAAGCCTGAGCTTTTAGTGAGATATTCAACTAAACGCCATGAAACACATCTGATTAATTCATATGATGCAGGGGTGCGGTGGCTGTGTTAAAACAGCTGTCCCTCGACACTGTATACTGTGGAGTGTGCTCTTGTAAATATTTGATGGCCTTTTGACCTCATTAGCCGTGATTGAGTGAGCTCTCCGCTGCACACTCATATGTCTTAGTCACAGACTGGAGATATAGCCAGAATAGAGCTCAACCTCGACCATTATGTATGTGTGTATGTATGCGTGTGTGTGTGGCCTGGTCAGCACTGAATCGAACATAGAGAGAGAGCGATGAGGATAGTTTCTTCAGTGACCTCAGGGCCAGGCTTGTTAAGAGGGTTCTGCATCTCTGGCTACAGACTCCGACACAGTCTGCCCTTCACCAGAGGAGAACACCACAAATAGGGAGACGTAAAGAAAGAAAAAGGCAGATTTCTGCAGCTATTTATGGTTCTCTGTGACTCTTCCCACCTTGTCCCCAAGCGATCATTGCCCCCCACCCCCCACCCCCCACTCGTCCTCCTCCACCTCTCCTGCTCACTTGCCTGCCGAATGTCACTCCTATTTAGGTCAGTGGAACCAATGTGATGAGTGAGGGTGTAGTACAGTCACATGTAAGACCCACAAAAAGGAATTAGATCCCTAGGACTGATATAACAGGAAGGACGGCGGAGAAGGGGTGTATGGGTGTGTTTGGATGTGGCAAAAGTAGAGGTGCGGAATTTTTGTTTGCCTCACACAGAGGAAATGAGTGTTAGGGCTGACAGACACACAACAACGATATACTGTTTGTCCAGATGCTGCCCTCTGATCTCAGGAGTCCATGGCCATCCCGAGGACTGACAGACAGAGTGGTAAACAGCATTAACACACAGTGATGAGCAATTATTTGCCTGACCCAATTGGAAAAATGATCGTCATAGAGGACATGGCAGGCTGTCACTGGCCAGAGGAATTTGACAGACAGGCAAAATGAGTTTGCAGTGGGTTGAGGGTTTGTTCAGAGCTTTAGCCCTTTTGTAATGATTCCTCAAATGCACTTCTTTTTCTTGAGAGAGCAAACAGAGGAAGACAACTCGTGAAGACAAACAGAGGTCAAAACTTTCAAGTGCTTGTCCATAATTAAGTTACATAATCAGAGGAAACTGCAGCTACTTCTTGTTATTTACAGGTAGTATACATTTTTTGTCTTGCAAACTCTTGCAGAGACAAAAGGGGTTTTGTGCAACAGTATGTTTTCTGCTCTTTTTCCTGGCAAAGTCATTGCTGTGTCAAAGGGAGTTGTTTCAAGCTTTAGTTCTAGATTGCAGCCTCCTTCCCCAGAGTGTCCTGACAATGTTAATGTCAAAGGCTTGTTCTTCAGGGCATGGCTCTCAGAATAACATGGCAGCACAACGCTTCAGAGATGTTGGTTAAACTAGAAAGAGGGCAAAGTGGATTTCATCATTCCATGATGAGGTTACAATGTACATGTAAAGACAATATGGTATTTGGCTACATGTTAGTGTACCGGGCTCTGGGGAAATATGGGGTTTTACTGACATGCCCTCTGTATCTGTCAGGTTCAACTAAACTCTCTCCCTCCCTCCTCCCTTAGTATATCTTTGTCGCTCAACCACAACTGTTATAACACCAATACTGTATGTCTCTCTGAATCAGACTGAACACGATGCAGATTTGTAAGCAGAGTGACTGCATACAAAGCAGAGAGGCTCACAAGTCATTTTTTGCAAGTCCAAGTCAAGTCTCAAGTCTCCTAAGGTTGTAAGCTTAGAACACTGCACTGAGGAATTCAAAGTATGTACCGTATTATCATCATTCAGTCATCAGTTTCGGCATTGATCTGTCGTTTGGTAGGAAGGAAACTTTTTTTTTCACTCTGACCTACAGCAACAGGACAGTGTTGAGACACTCAGAGGTGTGGAGACCTGTGTGATCCCAGCAACTTATCTGTGCACCTAGCCTCTGATACGGACCCTGCAGCCTGTTCAAATACATGCTCTTCCACTAGCTTGACAACTCTCCAACCTTCCAGACAGCAGCCCGACAAAGCCTCTGGTTTGACCTGTTTAAACTTTAACAACCTCCATGCACCCACTTTAGCATCAGAAGCCACCAGGCTGCAGCCTGTCTGCCTGGTGCTCCTCCTGGCTTCCTCTCCTCTGACTCAGACCAACTACCTGCTGGCTCTGGGGTTACCAGTAGCAGAGATACAGGCAGACGACCAGCTGGACTGTGACATGACCTTTGTGCTCCTGCAAAAGGAGGTCTGTTGGAGGCTTCTGAAACCCATAGAGGAGCTACAGGCCATGGCCATCCTCAGGCCCCTCTTAGCTTACGAGCAGCCAGGGTTTGATTCCTTAATGAAGGCTGTTACAGCCCAATGCTGGGTGTACAGCTGGATGCCCATCACCTCAAGGGAAAGGGGCAAAAGTGGAAAGAAGTGTCATTCAAACTCACCTGAGACAGTGTCTGCATTTAACTAGAAGGGGCAAGACAGGCCACTGCTTCAGTTACTAAGAGCACTAAAAAGGAAGGCAGAGGCAGAGCTGCAAGACACAAAGACAGAGACAGAGACAGAGAGAGAGAGAGAGAGAGAGAGAGACAGAGAGAGGGGAGCCAAGAGAGGAAGAATGCCAGATGAAAAGAGAAAGAATTACTCTTGAAGGGAAAGAGAAAGAGAATCAAGATAAGCAGAGTGCAACTCAGGAAGAGGAGGTGGCCAAAACAGAAGCAGAGAACAAAGGAGAAAAAACATGGGAAAAAAACAAAGAAGAGGATGAAAAATGGCAAAGAAAGAATGAGAATGATGACTGGATTTCTTGGAGGTAAGAAAACCCCTATCAAATGAAGTGAGAAATGATGCACTGTGTGGACACAGGAAATGAATGAAAGACAGAAACTAAAAGAAGAAACTAAAATCGAGGCTGCCTGCGTGATCCAAATTCCACTATGGTATTAAAAAGCTAAGCTGCTACTTCTCCATTGCACTATCAATGTTTCGTACAAATACATGACCTCAACCGTGTCAAGTACAAAAAGACAAACTAAAAGGAATCAACCAGTAGTACTCCCACAGAAACACCTGCAGATCCCCCTAAAAAGAAAACACCACAAACGCAATGGCCAAGCTGGTGACTCCTGGTTGTTCACACTCAATTCAAGGATTTGCCAGAAGTAACCAAGTCCGGTGGGGAATATGTAGGAGATACAGAACCAAAGAACAGAGGGAAAAGAAGGATGCAACCAAACCTAGTAGATGAACCTTGCATGACATGATGTGAAATGGAACAGGGTGTCGAACATGGGCGACGTTGTAAAGTCAGAGACATAAAGAACACTAATGAAGCCCCTCTGATCGCAAGAGTATCTTAGCCTATCAGGTAAGGAATAACACAGGCTGACACATGATGCATTAGCCTGAATGGAAATGAAAATGGTTTAATTTTTAACTGAGGAGTATAATGGAGGCAGGCAGTTTTAGTTTGTAAATGATGGATGCTGAGGTCAAGTTTATTACATTTTAATACAGTAATGTCTTTAGGTCTATTCCACTGGTATAACTACAATCACAGGAAGAGACTCCTGAATCCATCCTCCACACTTCATCCTAAATAGTTTTTATTTTTTGAAATGTTTGTAATTTTTAAAAATCATTTTTGTGTTGTGATTATTTATTCATTATCTTTTTATATTGTTTGTGTGTAGCTTAGGGAACTACTATCCATGTTTCATTATATAATCTTGTGTTAAATAATGACCATTAAACTTCTTGAATCTTAAATACCTTAAATTAAACTACCCTATTTTTAAAGTCATTATTATAGTTTCACATTTCACCAAGTCTGTTGCACTAACCTGCAGACTGAGTGTGCTGGTGATATTGGCCTTGGGCAGCGAGATGCTCACACTGGCGATATTGGTCTTCTCCAGCCACTTGGACAGCAGCTCGATGGTTAGAAGCTTGTCTAACCTTGCCAGACTCTCCACATGGAAGGGCATTAGGAGCACCATGCTGGCCTTGCCTCCCCATAGAGGAGCCTCCAGAACCTGCACCATGTTTTCCATGTCTTCATGGTGACGGTACAAACCTGGTGGAAAGGACAGGCAGAGGCATGCAGAATTGAGTTTAGGAAAGATCAGAGAGAAGGAAGAGCTTTGCCAAAATGTGACATTTTTGCCTTTCAGCAGTAGTTCAGAGCAGGAGCTCTCTACAGCAGTCCTCTTGGATGTTGGTTCAGACTTGAATTTTCAGTTATGACACCGTAGTTCTCAAGTGCCCAAATGAACTGAGCAACAGCAGAAAACACTACAGATTTGGATTAAATTGAAACATAATGTCAATGCAACCTTAGGCAGGATGGAAATGGATCACGGAAATAACCGTATTCATGAATTGGAAATGATACTATTATACAACATTAAACAGAATCCAATGTCTCCCACCAACTTCTTTTACTCTTTTACTTCTTTTAGAAATTCACTCTGCCCTGTTGTGGTTTTAAGACGATACATAAAATATGAAGCGTGTTAAATTAATCATAGGGTACACATGGATAAATAGGAGGGAAGCAGATTGGACCTTACAGATGTTCAAAGCATTTTAGAACTCAAATTGCTTTTCGATGCATTTATTTGCTGGCAGGAGTACAGCCCGCGACAGAATGTTTTTTACCTGCTCTGTGCATCATCATCACTTTGGTGTATTTCTTCCCCAAGAAGGTACGACGATCTGTGCTCTCCTCGCTGAACTCCCTCTCCCACAGCCCTGAACAAATGGCCAAACAAACACAGAGGACATACATTTTGAATACCGAATACCTGACATGTATAGGCTGTAAGAAAATACTGAATGATTGAAAGAGGTGAAAAGGTGGACACTGGGTTAAACAATGCCATGCTCATAAATAAATATAGACTTGATACATGGGGAAACTGGCTGACACTGCTCATGAATCATCAATATCTGCTGCCCATTTAAAAATGTCTACACTGAGGCAGTTATGAGGTGCTTAAGGCCACACCATCCCATTCACTGCTCCCCACATCCCTGGCAGCATGACAGCTGTCAATTTAGAAGGGGCTGAGAGGAGTGGAATTACAACCTCACAAGACTTTCCCAAAGCCGTTGGCCGATTCAATCATGCAGGGGACACAGGATGGACAGAGGAGGTCGACATATTATGACTCTTATTTATTTCATTCTTTGTGATTGTTAACTGGGGCAGGCCTGGGCCACAACTAATGATGATTTTCATTATTGATTAATTGTCTGAAAACATCACCACACTCATGACACAATGCCTAGGTGCAAGAAGGCCAAAAAAAATAATAATCAAATGGCTCATTTGCCCTTTCATCACGGCAATTGCTTGGCTTTATCATTAAATACTTGAATTGGACAAAAGAGCAGAGCCTTCTATTCTCTGTATCATCGATAATCAATTAGTCTTCAACATGTCCCAGTTCCCAGAGGCCAAGCTGACATCTTCAAATATTTTATTTTATCCAAGCAACAATACCACACAATTTTAAATATTCAATTTAGATGAGAAAAAACAAAGAAACACAGCAATTCTTCTCAAATGCCAAATATTCTCATGTCAATGTTTGACAGTTTTGCTTAAAAAAAAGACCTACAAATGTACTCTAAGTATTGCACCTCCATCAAGTCCGCAATCCACAGATAAAAACTCTAGAGTCTATAGCCGCTATAAGTCTGTACTTTGGCACAGCAGTGAGCTAAATGTTGACTTGCTAACAAGCTCACAATGACATTTTTAACATGTTGATGCAAAGCAGGTATAATGTTTACTATGTTCACCATCGTAGTTTAGCTTGTTAGCATGTCTGCAAACATTTAATAATTGGCACAAAACACAAAGTACAGCTGATGCTCATGGAAATGTCATTAGTTTTGCAGGTATTAAGTCAATAACCAAAATAAAGGGCAAATTAGATGTTTGACATGATAATAGCACTAATAAAGTTAAGGGAACCCAAGTTATTAGCAATTATCCTGAGGGGAACATAAATGTTGTTCACAATAATCCATACAATGGTTAAGACATGTCACTAAAAACCGCAAAAATCTACCGCATGCTTGCACTAAAGGAAAAGTCAGGGAGCACCAAAATCATTAGGACATACTGTGTGGAAACCACAAGAGTCTGTTGTGCCAATACATCTGGCAGATGTTAAACTATTTCACTGGATATGCGAAGACTTTGACCTGTTGGTGGCGTTAGCACAAGCTGAAATATTCCCACCATGTAGTCTCTGTTGGACTTCACTTACAAACTGTACTCCTGTTAATATCATCAGTGTTATTTGCTTCAGACTTTGTAGGGCTCCAGAGCCACAGGACATATTATACAACTTTACAAGCTGTCAGGTACACCTTGTGAAAAGCAAACTGAACTTGATGTTTATAACTGGTGCTGCTTTAAATTGTTGGATTATCAAAGTTCATTCACATTTTGCTGATCAAATAATGTACTAATTGCTTCAGCACCAGGGGTGGCTTTCCCAAGAACCACCCAGACTCCATTGGACCCCAGCCAATCACAAATCACAGCATTAACAACATGTGATTCTACCTCCCAGACATGCTGGCGCAAGTCACAGACATTTGCTCCACTTTCTATAACATCAGAGAGCGAAAATATGATCACACTGGAATTCACAAACAAATGAATTAATGAAGACTCATTTCTTCACAGTATGTGTACATAGGACGGCACTGCAGTGGAGAGATTGCATGAAACCTGAATCCATTAATATCCATCAACAATAAACAATGAGATAATCGCTCACAGACTTACCAATTCATACTGTAAGCTTCAGGCACAAACCACAAGAGAATCAATAAGACTGACCGGCTCCCCGTCCTCCCTCATCAACTTTTGATCACAAGTAGTTGTGGTATTTCAGAAGCTATTGTTAGAGGTTAAATATGTGGGGATTGTTGTTCTCTCTCGTCTTTTATTTCCTCTTCTAGTTCCCCATGTTGTTGCGTTATCTTCTGTCGAAGTTTCTCTGTACTGTTTTTTTCCCGACAATCTTATTTTTCTTCTTCCGTCTCCAGTGTTTGTTTGTCTAAAACAGGAACAAAGCCTGAATTAATTAACTAGTGTGGACTAGAACTCCCAAGGTAGGCTTTTTTCATCTCTCCACTATGTCAATCTTTCAATCTCTCAGCAGGCCACCCTCTCTTTACTTTTCTCAGTTTTTGCTCCCATTTCCTTTACCCTGCATCTCTTTGTCCCCTTTCCACCCAGAAATCGCTCCTTACACTGCTTTTTCTGCAGCCCTCTTGCCATTGTCTTTGCTTTAAACATCTCTCTAACATAAACATGTTCCACTACTAATTGCCCCTGACCTTACCTTTCTTTGAATGTTGTCTACAGCCCAGGGAAGGAGGGACCTCAAGGAGCTTTTTTAAATTCTCCCCTTCAATAATTAACTAAAGAGGGCGAAAGTAAAAGAAACAAAAAATGGGCAAGGAAGCAAATGCCTGTTCGGTGCCAAAAGAAATTCCGGCACCATCTCCGAAACCATTACATTATCACCGACTATGAACGACCTTAGGACCCTGAACTCAATGACAAATAAAGAAAAGTTACAACAAACGAGAGGCAGCTTGTACTGACCACTTTTAAATTATGAATCAAAACTAAAGGAATCCAATTTTCCATAATCTAATTTATGTGCTGCAATCTGCTGTATAATCTAATTTGTATATTTTCTCCATAAAATTAATGAACCGACCAACGAGGGTCGGTACACAGAAAAACTAATTTTGTAATGAAGTTGAAACATCAAACAAAGAAAATTAATTAAATTGCTTATCAATGTATAGTCTGTCAGGGAATGTTATTTTCAAAAGCCTGTCTCTTTATTGGCAACCTGTTTTCACTTCGGCAGCCTTTCCTTCTTCGCACCTAATAAAAAGAATACCTGCAAGAGGAAACAGAAGGAATGGAGGCACACAGAAGCAGATAAGGATGTGAACAGGCGACATGTGGGAGGAAGAGGAAAAGGAGACAGGGGTAGATTAAACAGGCGATAAACAGTGACAAAAGCACAAAAACAGAGACAAACGCCACAAAAAGAACAAGTGAAACAGAAGGATATATTTAACACATCATCATCTTTTGTGGAGACTGCAAACAAAAATGAGATTTTACGTCAGTGGGCACACAAATGTCCGCTGTGCACTGAGAAAAAGAGAGATGGAAGATTACATTCCTGAAAAGTTATTTTCTTTGACTTGCGATGAACTAAAATCTAGTTTTACAAACACTGACACCCTTTAACAGCCAAATCTAAATGAATCTACTTTTTAAATGGGCACATTGATGAACTTCAGAGAAGGATTACATGGATATGCTTTTGGGATGCAAATGTTCAATGACAGATGGGGCTTCTAACTGTCTGTGTTCGTACAGAAACACTGACTAGTTTCCACCACTGCAGCCCACCACAAAGAACAGATCTGAGCCAAGCTGTGCCGCTGCAGAAGCAGAAGTGCTCCAAGCACAGATGTTAGGCATGACACCGAGGGAGAGGGTCTGGACACTTGTTACTTAATTATTTAAGATGACACATCACCCCCCAATGGAAGATGAATAAGCTCTCAGTGATAGACCCCAGAATCATCCTTTATCTGCTGTGTCCACCAGCTGGAGTCCACCGTATGCATGCACACAGAAACACACACACTCATGCACTCTGCACATGGGTGTGCATGCTGGCACACACAACGTAATGGGCAAAGTGGCGTATAGGCTCTCAGTTCTGTCTGAACACTGAGAATGGTCCATGTGCATGCCATACTAATATTCTAAGACTTCTCATCCAATGCAGCAAACAACTTCAATTTGGGGACGTTCTGGAATTGCAAATGACTCCACAATTACAAAGCACAGCAGTCTACTTCAGCATTACTCAGTCCAGCCTAGCTGCTATGTTACGTGTCTAGAGCCAACTCGTTATGCCATTGGATACTCACTGTAATGAAATATTCAGTTGGCTACAGCGTTGCTTCATTTAGGATCAGAGCCAGGACTGTTTTGGACACAGTGATAAATGATGACATGTTTGCATACCATTTTACGATTTTCATTTCCCATTACTCAAACAATGTCATATTACCCAACATTTTGTGACCACTGACCACAGTTAGCATGGTAATCTGAATATACACAAGCCCACTTTTAAACTACTTGTGAATTTTACTCACCTTTAAAGCTTAAGGCATTGGCTAGTATCAGGGCTCCAGTCTTGGCCTGGATTTCAGCAGCTAAAGGAGCTCCCTCCAGTCCGCCAAGCCCAGCTTTAGCCCAGCCATTGAGCTGCTTCAGGTCAGCCTTAGAGTCTCCTTTCCCCAGTGGCTGATGCTGCAGCCTGAACCTGGCCTGGCTGTCCTTCACAAACACCTTGCTGACTGGAGGAGCTTCCTTGGAAAACAGAGCTGAGGATGTGTGGAGATGAAAGCTGCTGCCATTGGATTCAGTGAAGCTCTTCAACGACTCTGACAGGAGCTCCCCAGCATGAGATCCAGCCTTGGCAGGAGATGAGGACTTGAGGAGGTCTTGGAGCTGGCTAGCAGTGGTGCCCGCTGATCCTCCACCCAGTGCTCCAAGTGAGGAGGCCACAAGCAGAGGGGAGAAGAGGGTGTTCACTGTGCTCGAGTCAGAGCGGAGGGCCTGGTACAGACGCAGACCCAGAGCCCAGCTGGGGTCACCCAGAAGAGGAGGCGGGTGGGTTGGAGGGCTGGCTGGGGCAGCAGGGCTCTTCTTGGATGAATGGGCAGTGCTTCCCTGCACCAGGAGTACTGGCAAAAAAATGAGGATATAGACAGGAAGCCTGGGCAGCATGGCAGATCTAGAGGAAAGCACAGGATGGGAAGTCCTGAAATATAAAATAAAACAAAATATTTGTCTGTGTGTATGAGAGGAATGAAGAGAATGTATTCCTGCCATTTGTAATACAAGGGATATAGCTCTTAAATAAACATATATTGACCGATTTTTAACAGTGCTCACGCTGTTATTACACTGTTCATATTTGAGATAAAGTAATATAAACACTGCCTAAGGGTTCCCTGCTCCTACAGTGCCACAACAGTAAACTTGATTTTGTAAATTCCTCCCCACTTGTCAACATGGTTATTATCTCAACAATTAACTTTGATGAAGTTTTAAAAGAAATGTTTTCGGTCGACTGGATGGATGAAAAGGGAAAAAAATTGTTTCTATCTTGCCTTACAACAACTCTGACTCATCGATTTTTGCCGGGCTGATGACGGGAAACATCTGCCGTCTAGTTCAGCCTACTCTGTTATGATAAACACAGAGCTCCCGGCGAACAGGAAAGAGGGAAAGACGTATTTTGTTCAAATTTACCGTTAATTAATTCAAGTTTCTCCCCGTCCTCCGCTGCTATCCTTTCAGCTGCGTGTGCTCCAGAGGAAGTGGGGCTGAGACTGGACTCAGACGTGGCAGCTCTCGGAGGAAGTTGACCGTCTCCCTTCAACTTCACCCCCGGTTAGCTCTCTTTTCCCGAAACTTCCATGTGTCTGAGGGAAGCAATGGAGGCTACGAAAAGTTGGGTAGAGCGACATTATGCGCATTTACCGAACAAACATAACAGAAAACACCTCTGTGATTGTAGTGAGGTGTAATTATTACAAAAATAAAAAATTGTAAAACTGGTTAAAAGTAACATACTGTGGACAAGTCCGTGTTCATAGCGTAGTATATATGTGCCCGAGGATGAAACGTTATGTAACCGTTTTAATTTTCGTGTATATAAAACGTACTTTACTTCGGTTGTCGCTTTTAAAGGCAGCTGTCCTATCTGTATCCAAGTGGTTTTTAGCAGGCATAATACATTTATGCTTTACAAAACCATAATTAAACATCACAAAGTCTCTGCATGGATATATTATAGCCGTTCCCTCCGAGTTTGGCAGGGAGTATGTGCATGTAATGTTGGGTATAGGTTTTAAAACGAATAAAAATCAGTCATTTGCTGTAGACTAAATGAGGCGTTTCTCCATAGATTCAAAAGAGCGCTTTGTGGGTTTTGGATAATCAACCCTCTTGTTCTTGGCTCACTGGGAGTTGTAGTTCCCCAAGCCATTCAAGCGGGGTCGCTAATGGTCTTCTCATCGCCTCGGCTCAGCGACCCTGCGAGAGGCTGCAGCATGTGGGCAAGGGCCTCACAAACTTGACACCCAGCCCTCCCAGTGGATAGGATTAGACCGCAGAGCCAGCAGGAAGATGAGGTTTAGTCCCAGAAAATCCATCCGAGGAGTTTTGTTTCTTTTTAGTTATGATATAGTGTTAAATCTGCCAGCATTTTGGGATGTTAATTAGGTAATGCACAGCAACACTTTTTAAAAACTTTTTTTTGGCAAGTTAATGAAATAAAATTTGCAGGGGACCTCCACATGCTCACCCACATACTCCACCTCATTTTGCAGAACTAATATAGTCTATTGTCAAGGAAAAGTAGGGCAGACCATACAAGCTTGTATGTCTGACCCTTCCAAATGTCCTCATTCTGTTTTCTCCTCATTTTCCTGTTTTTCACCTTCCTAAATTGTACCTGCCCTCTCTGCCTTCAGCAGAACAAGGAGTTGAGAGCAGATAACTTGTAACTCATGGCTTCAGGACAAGGATTATTGGCCAAATTGAAGGATAGAGAATGGTCATATAGGATTCTAATCAATAAATGTAGAGATAGACTAAGGAGGCTAAAGAAGGATCAGAGAGGGATATGGAGGGAGATAACTGCTCCAGACCACCAATGCTCAGCAATCAGGCCGAACATGACAGCTTGTAGACCCAACCAATTATTTACCACAGCTAAATCAATAGAGCTCTCTCTGAAAGATAACCATCAGCAGCACTATCTGGAACACATTCGCAGCAGAAACTAAAACACACACTGAGCACTCCGCTCACTGCCACTCTCACTGTCTGTCTCTTCAGGAAAAAAACATACACACAATTCCCTCGCAGACACTTAGTTATCACACTTCCTTGGAAATAAGACACAAATCATCGAATTATTGGGCATTCACACTGAAAAGAGAAACACTTGGACAGCATGTCAAGCCATGCCGGCAGCAGACGTGAAATCACAGGGACACTTAAAAGAAACATACACACATTTTTTAATGGTGTTGAGGCTGCACCGACAGGCTGTGTATATGTTGGTGGTGATGAGTCGATGCGTGCAACCTCAGAGGTCTTAACCCTCACCAGAGGAGTCATTACCCCCTCCTGGGACCTCCCAGCGCCACATCACAGCCAGTCTTGTCGGTAATGAGCAGCGTCACACATTACAGTGCAGAAGATTCAGAAAAAGCATGGCTTTCACCGCAGTTAAACGAGTCCCGGGGGAACTGGTTGGGAACCTGAGAAGCCCTCCATTGAATTGTGCATCTGGGGATTCATAAAGAGATGCACTTTAACCATGTACCTCCACTTCTTACTCCACCTGCACCCTGCCCTGTTCGCCCTCACCTCTCAGCACCTTGTCCAACCTCAAGCCCTGATTCAGTTTTCCAGCTACAGATGTCATTGTCTTAGGCAGTAAATGTTGTATTTCACCCCGCATGTTATCCATTTATGTGGCTGTTAGCCATTGTTCTTGGCTGTTGTCGAGGTTAAACGGCCGTGGCTCAAGTGCACGGCAAAAGAATCAACACCTTGCAATGAAAGCCGTTATGGTCGCTGCCAACAGGCCTAGAGCTATATCAACTCACCCCATGCCCTATTCGTGTTCTCATTTTCCCTCTGTCTCTCCTCAACACACATTCAGCGTTTCACACTTATTGTGGCATTTATGTAATTCTCCCTTCTCTTCCCCTTTGCTCTTTTCAGAATGAGATATCTCACTTTGCACTACTTTAGCTCAGCTTCCTTAGAATCCTTTTTCGCTCCATAACTTCCTCTAGCCCTTCCTTTCTGTTTTCATACATCCCTTCACATCACTGTGCCTGAGGTTTTAGCAGTTCCCTCTATACTCCTACTACCTCTGGGGGCTACACACACACACACACACACACACACACACACACACACACACACACACACACACACACACACACGTATATATACTCTAAGAGAAGTAACATTTCTAAGACAGGACTTAAAGCAGATAGAACTCCCAGAACCATAAAACCTACCTAAATAAACCCTCAAACTTTTCTTATGAATATGAATATATTGATGTGCCCCCCCCCCCCGCTCCAACCCCTTCCCCCACCTCCTCTTACTCACTGTCAACCAGTTTCCTCTCTGCTTCTCACCTTCTCTCGATCTCACACTCCTACTCTTTTCCCATCTCTCCTCTGCTCCGTCTCCCTTTCCAGTGACGTCCAAATCTCTCCCCATCCCTCCATGTCTCACCGACTTTGGAGTATGTACAGAACAAACGGCCTGTAACATGTGAGCCCCTGTTTTCCTCAGTACTGGTGCGCCTGTCTGTCATCAGCTCTGGCCCATTTCAACCAGTAGAGAGCTGGTTCAGACCCTGTCTGGACAGGCCTGCAGGGTCCTGATGGTTTACATCAAGTCCCCTTGTGGTTTTTTACTCTTACGCTCTTACTAATAGTACTATTACTTACGTATAGTAATAATAAGTATTAACCATAGGTTCATCCTGGCTGGAGATCTTGCGCCAAAACTTGACTGTAAATAAAAGGGAAAACACATGGAGCCCATGGATTATGGACAGGATTATTTGGCAACAGGACCTTGACCTTTGCAGTCTTTTATTATCAGTGGCCTTTAATCTTGGGATTTCGGATTTTTGTTTTATTTACTGTAATGTGTAAAAATCAACCAAGGATATGAGAGATCGATCTAGGCAAACAAAAGGAGACAAAAATAAAAAGACACTACAGGGGGGAAAAAACTGAGCAGTGCAAGCAGAAAACAGCAGCTTAAAAAGCATGTTTAGGTCTGCTTTACGAGAGATCTAAAAATATTCATTTTGGATAGGATTTGGTGAGTGGGAGATGAGTGTGTCCCCCTACTGGGATGTTTTTTTTTCTTCCACTTTGAATCTAGGGCAAAATTTTATATGGCAACAGGAGGTATGGCTGGACAGATGGAAAGAAGGGAATATGTGTCTTTAATCGATGCAGGGAAGACAGAGGGGGCGGAAACAGAGAGGTGAAGAGGCTCAGTGGCGGTTGGGGTCGGGGTGAACATGTTGAACAGTGCCAAAATCACAGACACATCTGCTGTTCATCTCGAATGCTCTCAATAAGCTTTAAATGTTTCCTGCAGCCCTGTGAAAGCGTACCGAGCTGCCAAGACAGACGGGGGGTTGGTGTGTGATCTTCTGTCTTTGTGTGTGTGTTAAAGAAATGGGTGGTCTCACACTTTTTTCATTATACCTTTCTATAAATTACCCAAAACTCGAGTGCATTGCACAGAGGTACAAAAGCAAGGGCACACATCTCTACAGGCACACATCTATGCAGCAAGAAAGGCAAATAAGTGGCTTTTAATGTGTGCAGTGAGTCAGACAGAGAAGCAAATGCCAAGCACCCACAAGAGTACACAGCTGCTTCAAGCAAGTGTTGACAACTATCTCTATAGGAATTAAATATTGCCCTTAACACCACCCCAAGTAACCGCCACACACCTGTGACTCAGACTCCATGACATTAAATCAACATTTTCACTTTTTGACGCACCACACTGAACACACTAACTCATAATGTGCCTCACACGCAAACACACACACACCACACACACCACAGACACACACACACACACCTAAGACTGTCAGAAATATGGACACACTCCTTCAAAAGACAGACATGCTGACATCCTCACCCAACCACCCACCCACACACACACACACACACGCGCGTGCGCACACTCAACTTATATCCTCTGGCTGTGAGTTTGCCAGCAGCCAGCTGGTACTGTCATGTCTGATAGGCTGGAACAGAGATAGAGACGAAGACAAAGAAAGAAGGAAGGAGGGAGGCAAGCTGGGAAAATGTCTACAGCGGAAAGCATTAGTGAGATTGGGAAAACTGTATCAAACCCTGGCAAGTCATTACACTGTCTCATTTGGGTGCACAGGGAATTTCCCCTGTTCCTCTTCTGTAAACTACAGGATATATTTGCTTGTCTGCCACCTTCTTCTTTTCTTGATCGACCTCCCATTTGTGGTTTTTGCACCTAAATTTTAAAGGATTTTGTAATTTTTAAGCAAAGTACATATCATGACAGTGATGAATGATGCACCGCATGAGTGAGTGCTCATTTTTCTGTACCAGTTTGTCCATCTGTGTATGAGCTGTGTTGTTTTTAAGAGAAATGAAGAGGTTTTCAGCCCTGCGAGACAGAACAGCCGTAATTAAAATGTTGTTGATCAAGACAAATCACTCAGTAATCATTCCGTGATGTGATTTCTGGTTTTCAAAAATAGGCTCACACTACAAATAGCCAAATAAAAGCAGAAAACAAAGCCATATTATTATTACAGTATTTTGCAATGTCTTAATTTGTCTCTAGACCAGGCAATTCTTACTTGGTAATGTGAAAATGTGAATTTGTTGGTATGGAGAATTAATGGCCACTTACATAGATAGAGGCTGGCAAAGGTAATAGATTCCTTAATGCAAAACCAACTGTCCATTGAAGACAAATGTTTCTTGAAAATCAGCAGCTAATGTAATTCCCCTATTTCAATTTGCTATTGATGTTTTTTTATCCAAGTTCCAAGGAGACGTGGACGTATTGGCTGTCTATGGGACAAGGCTTAATGGGTTTCAATGTGTACTTTGTTGAGAGATAAGTGCAAGTTGTTATGCAAAGTGCCTAGCAAACTAGCTCTTTAGTTTGTCTCCCAAAGAAATGACTCGCACATCATTTAATCATTGAGACAGATGTCAATGAAGACAACCAATACCTCCTTCTCATGAATGAAATTTGGGTCCAACTTTTTCAATTTTGTTCTCATTTTTTTTCCAGAAATAAAAGTTGTGTTTTTTGAGAGAAATAAAACTTGCAGTCTGAAAAATATCTGAGGTGTCTTGAATCTTTGTAAAAAAAAAAAAAAAAAAATTAAAAAAAAAAAAAAAAAGCAATAAACAATTAACAACACTAAGAGTCTACAGCTATGCTTGCAGCTCTATGAGGCTGTCTTAGTCTAAGATGTTAGCATGCTAACCTTTGCTACTGAACTACTAAACTGTTTTTAACACTAAACACAAAGTACAGCTGAGGCTCATGGGATTGTCATTAGTTTTGGAGGAATTTGGATTAAATTGAGCTGATGATGGCACAAAATGAAAAGTTAAAGGATAACAAAAGTTATTACAAATGATCCTGAGGGTGACATGAATATCTGAGCCAAATGTCATGGCAATCCATCCTATAGTTGTTGGTATATCTTAGTCTTGACCAAAGCGGGAGATTAACAGACAGTCTCACGTACCATCCCGAGGTCAATGATGCCATTGCTGCCAATGGTATAAAGGCAAAGATCCTGTTTCTTTTCTTTTCAGTTAGTGGTTTCTCTGGTGGCCCCCTCTATTTTTGGAGGTACCTTCAAATTCTGGTTACAGTTTACAAATTGCACCTTTAACCCTAATCTGCTCCAGTGGAATTGATCAGTGGCCAACAGCAATAATTACCCATTGCAATAGCAATTTACAACTACTACTACGATGTATGATGAACAAACATGATCATTTGGGCATTAGCTTTCTTAGGGTATTTGCTTTCAATGAAAGAAATGTACACAATTTTCCATCAAATTATTAATGCTATTATTATTTTATATTACTATACAAATATAGTATATATTATAGAGTATATTTTACTCATTAGGTATTTATACTATTTTAAGTCGGACTAATAGGTGAATATTTAATGTGTTTTGACAAAAAAAAATTGAAATCAACTAGCTTGAAAGTGAGAAAGCAAGAAATTTCACAACAAAACCAAATAATTAGAGACGTATATGTGTATTTACCTCACTATTCAAGCTGATACTGATGTATCCCAGATATGATAATGAGGTTTTTCATAACTGGGAGAAAATCTTATATGGGTCATTATAAGCAAGTAATGATGTTTACACGCATCAACCAAAAAACACAACAAGTCCATCAAAATGAGCGATGTATCCAGAATTAAAAGTTGTTGGGTTGCATATGAATGTCCTCAGCAAAGTTTTAAAGTTTTATTATAAAAAGAGAACTCATGGCTGCCATTTAATTATAGGTAAAACTTTATTGCAATCACTGGTTGATGGTTAAATTATATTGTGGAACTTTTACCGATCTCTCCCATACAGACAAAAGTCACTGTTATTGTAATGTAGTTCCTAACAAAAATAGGAAAAACATTCACTTTAGCATTCGCACAGAATGCAGTGACATTTGAACAGGATATTGTGAAAGCCTCATAATCACAGCCAGGTGACATCCTCAGAGATTAACATCCATAAAGAGTATAGTAGAGCGACCATCACCTGTTCTCATGTTTTATTCACAACCTCTCCCCGTGCATTACCATACATATTTATAGAGATAACTACATTTACATGTACATAAAGATCCTTGAGGACACATGCACACAGAAGTTCAGCCTATCCCTGAGGGCTGAAGCTGTCATTTTAGTCCTTCACAGCGGTTACTGTACGTGTGTATCCAAAGGAGCACACACAGAGATCCATTGTGTGCCGTGATTCTGAGTGACTGATAGATGATGGCTGCAGGGCAGGTGGGTTCTGAGTCATCTGTGGGTGTTGGGGAGGTGGATGGATGGAGGGGGAATGGGTGGAAAATTTGGGGGCAGGGAGGGGTGGAGGAGATGAAGTAAGGTAGCCTGTCGGTCAGGTTGCCACTCAGCCTCATGGGAAACTGCACCCCTGCTTAAGGACATACTGATGGATGGAGGAAACTGAAATAATGTGGGAAAGGGAAACAAGACAGGGGGAAAAGGGTAAGAGGTCAAAATATGGGGCAGAGGAGGGATTTGAGTAACTGAGAGATGCAAATGAACAGTGTCACTGCTTTATTAATCACTCTGCCCAGGAAAGGTGGCGGGTAAGATATACCAGGGTAACACAGAGAAAGATATATTTTGGTAAGCAACAGGCAAACGCGAGGGAGAACAGATGAGTAATGGCACAGGAATGAAAGGCAAGGTGAGTCGCTTGCACTGGCAGAATAAAAAAAAATATATAGAAAAAAGAGTGAGAGGTATAATATATCACTGTGGCTCTGCTACCAAATCAACAGGTGATGTCATCTGGTCAAATTCAACACCGTCACACTGGGTTTGGGGCAGCAGAGTTGAGATGGGAGAGGTGGTGTAACTGCAACTTCGTAAAAGAAGGGAGAAAAATCTGCTCTCTCCATTCTCATTATCCCATCATCTCTTTTTCTCTCTCCAGTTCGCATCAAAGCTTCTCTCTCTCTTTCCCCCTTCCACCCAGGCCCCCACCTCACCTAAGCCGCTCTGCTATTCGCTCCGGCGAGGCTTAAAATGCAGGGATTTTGGCCTCTTCTCCCTCCATGTTGGTTCATTTCCAGTACAGAGTGCTATATGCAGAGCCCCCGTCTATCAGCAAGGAGATATAAGCTGCTACAAATGTCAAGGGTCAACTTGTGACATTATTCTACTGTTAACGGCCCACCATGTTATAGGGCTTCTAATACCCCAGCAAATGACTGCTCAGACAGCTCCATAGTGTGTGTGTGTGTGTGTGTGTGTGTGTGTGTGTGTGTGTGTGTGTGTGTGTGTGTGTCACAGACTGCATGCTTGACTGACACCCAGCACATCGAATAGGGGCTTTTATGAAATGTGCGCCTGCTTGAATTACACTCACTTTAAACCTTACCTTTTTTCCTCTGTGGTATAAAGCCACACCTGTGCATGTGTGTGTGCGTATCTGAGATTAGTGTAGTTATGTGTGTGTTTGTGTTCCCACATGAGCATGCATGTGTGAGCGTTAAGCGTTTTGAAACGATACAGATGTCCCGAGCCCTGCCCAACTCACATCTGGCGGTTAGACTGAACCTGCAGGGGATATATGTGACTAACTACTTCAATCTGCAGCTTTAAGGTTATGAATGTGATCAAATATTCAGTTCAAGCAAAGTGTTACACAGCAAGGCCTCAAGTGTAAGGTTAGATTAAGGTCTGTCAATTTAAGTCAATTCCATATGTGACCTTTGGTGTGAAAGTCAGGAGGTAACGCATACAAGCTGTCATAGAATGGTTGCTTTTAATTTTATTTTTTTATTTTTATGTTATTTCAATTATCAGAATACACAGAGGCTGAAGGCTGGAGTCAGTCTATGTCACATCTCAAACATGGTTCCATGACTGGGTCAGTGAACAAGAGAATTTATTTAGTGTTTGTTTTGATTTCAGCTTCACTTTTTCATCTGTTAATTTTTATTGTTTTTGTTTTTTTATTTGGTTAATTGTCAAGTTGTATAATAGTAGAACTTATTTATGTTATTTTTCATTGGTGCTGTCTGGAGTGGTGTCACCTTTTCTTTTTTTTACATTAATGTTATTAGACAATATTTCTACATTTTGTTTTGACATTTATGTTTGTGAAAAGACTTTCTGACTGTTTCCACAGAGTGAATTATGTGTGCCTCCAGTACATAGATATATTTACGTACAACATACAATATAAATAAGTTTTTTATTCTAATGTGTTATTGTAATTGGCAAGCAATGGAATTAAGATCTGCTATGGCAGAAGGGACCTATGGAGTTTTCCTGTAAAAAAACAACAACGTATGCCTTCATTGTTTCTCACCAAAACATATGGTTTGTATCCTTGAGGCAAAAAAAAAAGGTTGAGTGCATTTCCTTCATGATTTTGAAGAATATTGGAAGGGTATTGCTATGTTTCTTGACGCTTTACCGTCACTAACTGTCCGTCAGTGAAATAGCATAAATTAAGTGCTAGAGGTGTATATGGCATGTGTGCATGTCTTCATGCCCATGCTCAAGATACAAATAAAACAGGAACCCACTCATAAAAACATTGCTCTATAGCTACTATTGATCAAAAACTCCACAGGGTTATTCGTTTGCCTTTTCATATGTAGTGTGTTAGTTTTAGTCATTTTAGCTAACTTTAGGAACTGACTTACTGACACACTTAGCACACTTGCTAAGCATTATAAAAAAATTTAAAAAAAACGTGCGCTCTGGAGCGAGTAATGAATAAGCTAAAACCATGGTTTTGCTTGCTCTTTGTCCCCTTTTGGTAGCTAATGACTTTGTACTGTAACCCTACTTTGTATCCAGGGTTTTGTATGACAGTGACTTGTTATTATAGCTCAGCACTTGAGCGTGTAATAAATGTAAATCTCAGTGTCTGTGACTTGGTCCCCTGAAGCTCATTATTTGTGACAAGTGTGTGAGACAGTGTTTGTTTTCTGCTGTGTTGCAGATGAGTAATGAGATAATTCGCCTGTGCTTCCAAAGCAGCTCTCTGGACAGGATCGTTAAGGGCCATGGGCGGCGGCAGGGTATGGCTTGGTTGGGCTACAGCCCCACCAATAGTTGTGTTAGCCCCACCATAAAACAACCAAGAAAAATACAGAGCAAGCAGCAGAATAAACCAGCCATTCCATTTTCATTTAGCTTTACTTTTGAACGTTACTTCTCCCGCTGATCTGGTCCAACTGTCTGCGGTGCTGAAACCTCTCTCTCTCTCTCTCTCTCTCTCTCCCCTCTCTCTCTCTGTGTGTGTGTGTGGAGTGTGACTTGCGTGTGTGGGAATTGTCGCGGACGGGTGTGCCTGACAACGTGAACAAGTTGAAATAGCATGAATGGTATTGTCTGAACTCAGTAGCTCCCGTCCACGTCTGTTGCTCTCGATGTAAATTTGCGTGAGTCATTGCGATCATCTGACCCATAGTAGCCTAATAATGCATGGTATTTCTAGCTGTCGGGACTAGGGTTGTCACGATACTAGAATTTCAAACTGGATACCAATACCCAGGAAAATATTCGATACTCTATACCATTTTCGATACCACGGGGGCAAAAATGACAAAAAATTGAGAGGCATAAAAAAATATTTCTAATAAGAACAATACAAACAATAACATCAATGACAGCATTTTTGACTTGTCTCATGTAGTGCAAAAACCCCCAGCAACCTCACTGTAAGATATCAATGACAACAATATTTTTAGGTTGTCTGAGGTAGTTCAAAAAACAAAACAATGACAACATTTTTAAGTTGTTGCATTGTAGTGCAAAAACAAAACGGCAACCTTACTGTAAGATATCAATGACAACAATATTTTAAGGTTGTCTGAGGTAGTTCAAAAAACAAAACAATGACAACATTTTTAAGTTGTTGCATTGTAGTGCAAAAACAAAAC